>JASPKP010009290.1:0-10537 GCA_030674155.1 Stramonita haemastoma
GGGGGGGAAGAAGAAGAAGAAAAAAAATTGGGGAAAAAGAATTGCGAAAAAAGAAAAAGCGAAGAAAATTGCGTAAAAAGAAAAGGGGAAGAAAATTTGCGAAGAAGAAAAGAAGAAGAAGAAAAAGAAAAGAAGAAGAAGAAAAGAAAAAAGAAAAGAAGAAGAAAAGAAGAAGAAGAAGAAGAAAAAGAAAAAAGAAAGAAGAAGAAAAAAGAAAAAAGAAAGAATTTTGAAAAGAAATTTCCCAAAAAAGAAGAATTGCGAAGAAGAATTGCGAAGAAAAGAAGAAGAAGGGAAAAAGAAGAAAAAGAAAGAAGAAAAAAGAAGAAGAAGAAAAAGAAAGAAAAAGAAGGGAAAAAGAAGAAAAAGAAAAGAAAAGAACAACAACAACAACAACAACAACAGCAATAATAATAATAAAAATAATAAAATAATAAATTTAAAAATAATAATTTAAAAAATAAAAAAATAATAAAAGATGAATGGGTGATGAGATGATGATGATGATAGATGATGAATTTAGATGACGAATGAGATGATTTAATTTTGGGGAAAAAAAAATTTTGAAAATTTAGAGATGAAAGATTTAGATGATAAAATTTATGATGAAGAAAAGAAAAGAAAAGAAGAAGAAGAAGAAGAAGAAGAAAAAGAAGAAAAGAAGAAGAAAAAAGAAGGAAAAGAAGAAAAAAGAAGAAAAAGAAGAATACATAAAATTTTTATAAACGCTATATCTTGTAAAAACCAAAAACCAAAACGCTTTCATTTGACCCATAAAAACACATAATCAATTTAAAAACCCCTTTAAAGCTTTAGCAAATTTGAAAGTACACACACAAAGCACACGCACACGCACAAAAGCACACCCCACACACACACACACACACAAACACACCGGGCCCCGCGCGCACGCGAATTTATAAATGTTATACACTTTGGGGGGAAAAAAGGGAGATGTTGAAGCAGGGGCAGATAAAAGATGGGAAAAAGAAGGGAAAAAATCTTTTGATTGCATAACAAAGACAAGGGTTTTAAGTTTTCAGATCCCTTTCCCTTTTCCCGACTGTTTATATATAAAATATAAAAAATATAATATTTTATATAAATATATATATTATAATAATTTTATAAAATATATAAAATATATAAAATATATTTCATAAAATATATATATATAAAACATTATAATATTTTATATGTATGGGATGGGATAAAAAACACCCTATATATATAATTTTAAATGTTGTAAACTTTGGGAAATCTGGCAGAGGAAACACACACCAACACCCCAACACCCCACACACCCCACACCACACCCAAAAACACAACACACAACACACCACACAAACAACCCCACACACACACACACCAGATCTGACAAACCCAGGTTTGAGCCACCCCCAAAACCCAGTTCAAGGGGTTTTTTTTTTCCCCCAAAGTTAACATCAGTGCCGACCCCATTCCCCCCAAAGTCCCTTTGGTTTGATTTTAAACCAGGCCGCCTTTGGGGTGGAAAAAACCCCGGGGAACATCTTGCGCGCACGTTAAAAACGTTAAACCTGTTTTACCAAACTAAAGAGTAGGGGGCCTTTTTTTGCTGCTTGGAACAGATGGCAAAGTTTTCCCAAAAAAGCTTGCACACGGGGGCTGGGTGTAAAACAAAAGGGAAAGATGCGATTTTTCCCTTTTAAAAAGGGAAAAAAAGGGGCAAGGTGGGCCCCTAACCTATGTGGGGCGTAAGAGGGTTTAGGCGTCAGAGACCCCCAGCTTTTTTTTTGGGGCCCCACATGTTTTTAGGGGCGGGGCCCAAAACTTTCCCCCTCCCCTCACTGGCTGTAACCTTTTTTGACCCCCAAAAAAGGGGCAAGTACCCCATTTACACTGGGGAAATGGGGACTGGGACTAAGGGCCCAAAAGGGGCGCAAACCTTCCCCCCCATAAACCCAAATTGGGGAACCACACTCGGGTGCCCGCTTAAACCCTTTGTTTGGGGAAAACGAGTGCCCCTTTACCACTGAGCCATCCCGATTAATTATCCTCGAAAAAAACAAAAGAACAAAAGACCCCCAGGTACCAAAACAACAACAACAACAAAAACAAATACTACTACTACCCACTATACTACTCCCACTACTACTACAAAATACTACTAACCCCAAATACTACACTACAACTATTACTACTACTACTACTAAATACTACTACAAATACTACTACCACACTTACAACTACTACACAACCTACTACTACTACAAAAACTAAAATACTACTAAAACTACACTACTAAATACTACTAAATAAATACTAAAATATTTCTTCTTTCCTTTTTCTTTTCTTTTTTCTTCTTCCTTTCAACAAGACAACAGCTCTTACCAACACAGGGTTGGGGAAAACTTCATCCCGGGGTGTAACCCCGTGCCGCAATTTGGGGGATAACGGCGACAGGGGTAGCCTCCATTCGTGTTTTCACCAACTCACCCCCCCCTTGGCAGTTTTTCGTAACCAAGGCACACCTTTGTTTATATCGCAGAAAATGACAGAAATTGTTCGAAAATTTTGAAGAACGGGAAACGTTCTTTTCCTAGGTTTCCAAAATGACAGATGGGAAAATATATTAACTACTTACTGTTTCAAACCCCCCCCCCCTACCGCTTAAAAGATACCCCAAAAATTAAAAAAAACCAAATGAAAAAATTTCCCCTTTCCCTAAAACAAAAAAAAAACCCTAGGGTGATTATAGCTTTGTTTTATACAAAAATCTACTCAAATAAAAACACGGGCTTTTTTCTTCCCCCAAAAACCTTTCTGCTATTTAACTTCTTCTCCACCATCTCCCTCCTCAGGTCTATATCATGTCACTGGCTCCCCTCCCATGTTGGCATTCAAAGCAACCACGCTGCTACCAACTGCCAAAAATGGAGTTCGCCCCCAGAAAACATCCCAAAAGTACTAACCTTCATTTATGAATCCTTGGGAAAATAGGAAAGGGCCCTCTTGGCAAATCTGTAAAGAAACTGTGAAGATGAGCCTGATAAAAAAAAGAATATCCACCTGATCGGAAAAAAGGGGGACGCTGTTTCATACATCCCCCAGTAGCCAACATTATGGCCGGGACGCAACAACCGCCATTAGAAAACCCTGTCATATCCCCATCCCCATCATCTGTAAAAAAACAACCTTTTTTTTCACCACTGCCTCTTCTACTCTCCATACTGGGAACCATTTTCGAAATTTTGCGCTATCCACCTACTGAAAATAAACGCCCCTTGCATCTCGATCAAAACGTCTTCGGATGGTCTCTCCTCTGTCAGCCCCCAACTCATTACCCTCTCCATGGCATATCCCTTTTTACCCCAACATGTGGGCCTTTGCCCCTTCTGTCCCAACATTTTCTCTCTGCCTGTGATCCTCACTTTCCAGCCTGAAAATAAATTCTATCATCCTTTACCACGCTGCAACTTTTCCCCCAAATGACTTCATAAAAACAAACCTACATGCAAGACATCTTTTAAGAAAAACCCCCCATTCCAAAACCCAAAACCAAGCTGTCTCCTCAAAACCCTTTTTTTTTTTTCCTCTTCTTCTAGACTCTAACTACGTCAACTTTTCCCCAAATCAGCACTCCGCTTGATTCAATATATTCACAACACCCACATTGCTGTTCCAGCACTGACCTTCACATCTGCGGGGGCCTGTTGAGGGCAAAGCCACTGGGAAGGGAAGTTTTCCGCCTCACACTCCCCCTGTGCGCGGATTGCGGATCGTTCCGGGGGGAAATTCGCTGCCGGGGCAAGTACCTCCCTTGTTTTGAAGCAGCCTATGGCGGCACGATAGCTTCCTTCCGCGCATTCGTCGATGTCTGCCGGGAAGATTTAAAGGGGGAAACATCATGATTGTTTTGTCGTTTGCAGTTAATAGCAGTACATAAGGTCTTTAAAAAAAAACTGTTATGATGAAATATCCACTTTACACTGCTACTACAATACTGATAAACTTTTTTATAGATCACATAGAGATTTAATTTTTCTTTTTTGGCAAAGTACAGCTTTAAAAGATGACAAAACGGGGAACAATCATCCGATAAAGAAGGGGGGTTTATTCGTCAGTAGAGAACCTGTAGGGTGCCCTTTCGCATACGGCCAGAACAGGCACCACAAAAACCACAAACCAAAGTGACCCAGCAGCATGCGGCCCCTCTGGCTAGTGGCCTAGAGCCCCTGACTTTTAATGCTCCCTTGGATTTTCGACCCGGGTTAAAGACAGAACACAATCGGGTTATGAGGGGAGGGGGGGGGGGGAAAGAGATTAAAAGACATTGTGGGAACGCAGACAAAACATCACAGAAAATGGGGGCAGCAAAAAAAAAAAAAAACCCAAACCAAAACTCAAGACTGCCCAAGAGATAACAAAGACCTGGTTGTTCACTTGCACAAAGTCAAATACAGCAAATAAGGCACGGGGAGTCAAAAAGAAAAAAAAAGAAGAAAAGAAGACAATAGCAATGGAATAGACCCGGGGGGACAAAGCCGATCAAAAGGTGGGTTTTTTACCCGTGCAGGTGCACTGTCATTGTTTTAGCCCCGTAGCCCCGTAACACTGACACCCCCGCCCAGTTTCCTGGCACACAGGGGGGCTGCTCCAGGGGGGTGCAGACTGCAGTCCGTTCATCTGTGGGGAGCAATGGGATGATGTTTGTTTGTTTTTTTAATTTTACGTCTTTCACTATTATATATTAGACGAAAGGACAGGGGGAAGAAAGAAAAACAGATGCTTGTTGTGACAAAAAATTTGTGTTTTGTCATTTAAATGCATATAAAAACTGTGTTGGTGTGTGAATGTTTGGGGGTTGTTTTGTCTTTTTGGGGTGTGCACTTGTGAATGTTTGTGTGAGAGCACGTTGTGAATCTTGGGGGTTGTGGGGTGTTGTTGTGTGTGTGTGGTGTTGTGTGTTTTTGTATTTGGTGGTGTTGTGTGTGTGGAATGGTGTTGTGTGGGTAAAAATCCTTTTCACACACACACCATGATGTTTGTGTGTGTGTGTGTGTGTGTGTGTGTGTGTTGGGGTTGTGGTTGTGTGTTTTGTGTGTTTGTGTGGGAAAAACCTTTACACACACACACCTGATGTTTGTGTGTGTGGTTTTGTGTGGTTGTGGTGTGGTGTTTTGTGTGTGTGTGTTTGTGTACATTTTTTTTTTTTTAAAAATTTTCTTTTGACGTTTGAACCAATAAAAGTGTACCTATCTTTGTCTTTTGAGATTAAAGATTTGTACCCAAAATGCCTTTCATACATAAAGGGCCCTTTATGGATATAAAAGTGTTTATGAAAATTTACTTAATATTCATTGCCCAAACGAGTCTATGGAATTTACCCCTTTTTCTCTTTTTCATCGTAGATTCGATACCCCAGGGGGGAAAAAAACATAGGTATATTCATCAAAAATGTTCACTGCGAATTCAAAGTATACGGGGGGAAACTGTTTAACCCGATTAGACAAAATTTTCCAAAAAAATTTTTACATAATTTTGGGTTAAATCTTTTTAAAAATTTGCACGCTGTTTTCTTCAGCAAGTACTTAATTTGTTTTTGGTTTTATCCAATCAAAAGACGAACTTTACTTTCCAAACATTTACTTATTTGCTCAGTGCTGTTGTTTTTTTCTTCATGGCAAGTCGTTTTTATTTTCAAGCCCTTTTTTACAACTTTCAAAGAAAATTTTTTCGTTTTTTTTTTAGTAAGCCATTTTTTTTTTTAAACACACTTTCAAGATAATTTTGTCGTTTTTAATTATAATGCCTTTTTTTTACAAAAACTTGTCAAATAAATTTTTCGTTTTTATTTTGAAAACCCCTTTTTTTTACACATTTGTCAATGATTTTTTTTTTCGTTTTTATTTAAAAATCTTTTTAAGCACACAAAAATGATATAAAAGTTAAGATTACTTTTCCCATGCAAAACAGAAAAAAGGAACCAAAACTAAAACAAAAATCCCCATAAAGAAATGCAAAAAATAAACGTATAAAAAAACCCACACGGTCTTCATGCACAGCAATTATTTCAGAAACTCAGCATAAAAATTCTTCTGCTTTTCCAAAACAACAGAAATACAAATTCGTGTCTATCATCCAAAGCACAAATCAGCCCTCAGTTTTTGATATTTCAATGTAGTACATTTAATTTATAGGCATGTAAAAACAAAAATTATTTTTTATATTGCCCAAATAAAGCAAAAAAACATTTTACTCAATTGTAAACTAAAATATCAACTTTTATACAGATCTATCTATCTATCAATCTATCTACTATCTACTATCTATCTAAACATCTATCTATCTATCTATCTATCTATAAATCTATCTATCTATCTATCTATCAACTTCATCTATCTACTATCTATCTATCCTATCATCTACTCTCGTCTACCTACTCTCTGTTTTTTCTGTCTCGTCTCTCCCCCCCCTTTCCCCTCTCTTCTCCTCTCTCTCTCCTTATATATATAAATATATAAAAAAGATTAATATATATATATATATGTATATATAATATAAATTATATATTCACTATTTATTTTTATATATTCCAAAGTTTTAAAAACGCTACAAAAGCTAGCAAAAAAAACATCCCCTCCAAAAAAAAAAGGACCCTCACCCCCCCCCCCCCCCCCTGATCATTGTCTCCCCCCCTCGCCTCTCCCCCCCCATACAGACCCTCTTCCTCCATGTCCGGGAACCACAGGTTCCTATCCTGCAGAAGCGGGAAGCCAGGGGGCATCACCCCTGAACCCACGGGCAGGTCCACACACGGGGGGAACACACGGGGGCCCGCGAAAATTGCATTCATCCAGGTCATCTCCCTCTTGACATTGTCAACATTGCGTTCTCCTTCTTCCCTCTTCCCTTCTTCTTCTCCTTCGTCGTTTTTTGTTGCCCCCTCCTCTTCCTCCGCTTTGTCTTCGTCCCTCGTCTTTTTTTTGCCCCCTTGGTCTAAGGCTGCTGTAGGGCCAGAGCTAGAGAGGAGGATGTGGGGTTTTAGGAAGGGGGTTAGCAAAGCATCGGGGTTTTTAGCGTTTGTGGGGAAAATTAATTTGGGGGGGTTGGTTTTTTTGGGGGACTGTTTTTTTTGCTCTGGGTTTTTTGTGTTGAATTAAATTGAATTAAAGACCCCTTTTTTGAATTAAAAAGAGATGAATTTAATTTAACTGACTGAAATTAAACTGAATAAAATTAAATTTAACTGAATTG
This sequence comes from Stramonita haemastoma, assembly GCA_030674155.1. Taxonomy (NCBI): domain Eukaryota; kingdom Metazoa; phylum Mollusca; class Gastropoda; order Neogastropoda; family Muricidae; genus Stramonita; species Stramonita haemastoma. Next base: position 7,240 of record JASPKP010009290.1, read on the forward strand.
AATTTAACTGAAGTTAACTGAATTTAACTGGATCAAATTGATTCGAATCGAATTGAATTGAATTGAATACCAACTTTTCCATCACTAAATTTCTCCCGCTGAAATTCGCTGCTCTCCCTTGGAAAAAGCACGAAGCCACGTCGATAGTAACTTTACTACCTCCGTTTTAAACCCAAGCTTTTTCCCCCTATTTTGTGCTAGTCTTTCGGGTAATGCGATAAACCAAGTCGCTTCAACACACAACACACGTAAAAGAACTAAAAGCACAAAACACGTCCTTTGCAAAATTCTGTAGAAAAACCTTCTCAAAGGGAAAAATTGGGAGACAGGATTTTAAAATAAAAAAAAATTGGGGGGCGCTGCTCTGTGCACGTACCTCCGTAAGCTAAAGAGCACGAATATCAAAGAAATCTGCCGGACTGAAAGTACTATTCAAAATACCGTAACAAAGGAAAACAAAACAAACAAAAAGGGTTAAAATATTTAAAAATTGAAACACGGCTAGACAAACAAAAAAAAGATAATATTTATCACACCGAAGAGGGGGATTGGCCAACAAAAAACAACCAACCAAACTGAATAACTCAGGGAAACCAACAGCTAGGGTTTGGGGGTTTTGTCCCTTAGGCAACACAGACAGTCTTAGGCCACACCCGACAACCCCCTTATCATTTAATCAACACGCAAAATTGGGGTTAAGGGCCAAAAACTCACTAAACCAAAAAAAAAAACGAAAACCCGAAAAAGGAGAACTGTGGGGGTCAACAGCAAAGTCTGGTTTGGACTCATTATCACTAAGGAAAAAAAAAACAAAAAACAACAACAACAAAAGACCAGCAGTGAGTTGTGGATTCACCAGCCCAAAACCATTTTCGTTAAGGACCAATTCACCCATGACAAAAATAAATTTAACCCGGCATCTTTAAATTTTTGGAATCGAATGCCCTTTCTTTAAAAGGACTCAAAACCACACACAAACAAAAACACACACAGTGCTAAAAATAACCCATTATTAAGGGTTAAAACACAAAAAAAAAACACAAGCAGCATGTAAGTAAAATATTATTGCTGTCAGCAACTCCTTTAATTTTTTTTTTTTTTTAATACCTGATTGATGGCTTTTTCTTTTATATAAAAATTTCCACAACATTCTACTAATAAATTTGGGGACAAAAACAAAAAAATATTTGGGGTTTTTAAAAAACCCCTATATTTAATGTGTTTTTTCGTTTCCTTGACGGGGGTAAAAAGAACTTAGTCCTTGTTGTGCAAACATAAGCATTTAAATTTTTTCTGCTTAGTTAAAGCGAGAAGAGAAAAGAGAAGAGAGAGAGAGAGAGAAGAAGAGGGGAAGAAAAAGAGAGAGAGAGAGAGAGAGAAGAGAGAGAGAGAGGAGAGAGAGAGAGAGAGAGAGAGAGAGAGAGCAAAAAAAAAAAACATAAAAAAATTTTGAGACAAAAACAGCACAAAACGGGAGAAAAAAACACCCCGCAAACAACTTTAAAACCAAAAACAAAACAAAACCAAAAAAAGACAACCCCCTTTAAAAAAACAAAAAACAACAACACACACAACAAAACCGAACCCCCGTTTTTTTTCTTTTTTTTTTTTTTATAATTTTTTTTTAAAACGCTCTGAAAAAGTCCAAAAAAAACAACCCCCAATCAAACCCAAAAAACAAAACAAAAACAAACCCAAAACCAAACCAAAACCAAAACCAAACCAAACCAAACCAAAACCAAAACAAAACAAAACCCAAAACCCCAAACCACCCCCCCTTTAAGAAGCGGGGGGGTTTTCTGGGCCTAGCTGACCTGGAAGGGTAGTTTGAAACGGGGCCTCCCCGGTACAGCACTGGGAAAACCCTTGGATCACGGGGCCCCCCCCAACCCCCCACCTCGCAGGAGGCTGACTGAGCCTGGCTGCCCCCCCCCATCTGACAGCACTGGCAGCATCCTAAAAACGGGGAGGGAGGGGGACACCCCTAGGGGTTTTAAAAACGCGAAATTTTGTTTGCCCCGGGGTTCGTTTCCCCCGTTCGTTTTTTGGTTTGTTTTCCCTTGGATTTTAACATCAGTGCTGACTCCACTTTCCCCCAAAAGCCCTTTGGGATGAACATGAATCGAGGGCCCCCCGTATGCGAATGTACTCGAACATTTTGCGAAACAAACTTTAAATTTCCTGTTCCGTTTTTTGGGGGAAGATAGGAGTTTAATTTTCGGATGGAACAGTTTGACAATTTTTTAACAATATTGCATACACACGGGACAAAATGTAAGAAGGACGTAAAGTGCTTTTTTTCTTTAATTCTCGATATAAAGGAATAAATAAATGAATAAATAAATAAATGAATAAATAACCAAACAATTATTGTAAAAAACCGTCGGCCCCTCGGAGGACTAATGGAGTGGGGTGCTCAATCCTAAAGCGCCCAAAACCGGGTACTAAGTAGGAGGGGGAGTTTTCCTGAACAGTAAAAGTATAACTTTTTTTATTATAAAACATGGGCGAAATTTCGCCAAGGGGGGTTTTTTCTATTATGGAAAGGTTAAAACCGATTTTAAAAACCCTGAAATTTGTCACACAAATACAAGCATACATTGACAGGGCAAAAAAGTCAACTTAAAGATAGTTTCCCGTCATATTTAAGTACATACATACATTGTGAGGATGCTTTACAATTTCAAAAAGATACTTAAAAAAAATATAAGTAAAACAAAAATTTACAGTATTTCTAGATTGTTTAAAAGTTTGTTCATTTCTTAAAATGGGATACCCCCGTCCTCGGGTAAAAAAGGGAAGACATTGGTTTAGGGATTCCTTTTGTTCTGTGCCCCTGTCTTTTTTATCTCTTTTTGTCTCTCGTCTCTGTATCTCTTTCTCTCTATGTCTTGGGCTCTCTTTGTCCCTCTGTCTCTGTTTTTTCTCATCTTCTGTCCTGTCTCTTTTTTGTCTTGTCTCTGTCCCGTCTGTCTTTTTTTGGTGCTCTCGTCTGTGTTTCTTTTCTTTTCCGTCCGTGTTTCTGTCTGTCTCTCTGCCCGCTGTCCCTCGTCCCTCGTCTGCACACACACACACACCCCACAAAACAACACACACACCCACAAACCCCACACACACACACACACCAAAACACAACCCACCCACACACACAAAACAACACACAAAACTTGTACTTTTAATTTTCCTTTTTCGTCCTGTTGGGCCCAAAACAAACAAATCCAAACAGCTAAAAAAAATCCCCCTTTTTTCCTCTAAGCACACCCGCACCCGCCACCACACGCACACAAAACGACACACG
>JASPKP010000093.1:0-17500 GCA_030674155.1 Stramonita haemastoma
AAAACAACAAAAATTTAAAAAAAAAAAAAACACCCCAACCCCTTTGAGGGGGTTTTATCAGAAAAAAAACCCATCCCCTCAAACACATTCAACACCACAGTGAAAATTTAATTTTTTTGCATTTTTTCGGGTTTTAAATTAATTACTTTTAAGGAAAAACAACCCCTTTTTTTTTTCCAAAAATAGAGAAAAACTTTGGGCATAATCTACCCCTACTAGTTTTAAAAGAAAAAAAAAAATTCTAGCAAAAAACCTTTTAAAAAGGTTTTTTTTACAAGATAAGTTCGAAAAGTTGGGTAAAATCTCCCAAACCCATCTTCCCCCGGGAAGATCAATACACACACTGCCACCAACATGACAATAAAAAAATTTTGACCCCTTTGTTATTCCTTTCACTTTTGTGACGCTCCACCACAAAAAGGGTTTTTCCCCGCATTAAAAACCAAAAGTCAATTTTTTAGTTATTAAATTTCCCTTTTAAAATGTGAAATAAAAAGGCTATACAACACAAAAAACAGACGGAAAATCAAAAAACAATTCCGGCAAAAATTACTACAAATTAATAAATTAACTGCAAAAAATATCAAAAAAAGGGGAAATTAACAATTTTTTTTATCCTACTATAGGGGTCCGGGAACGGGGTTTTCGCTTTTTTTAAAAGAAACTTTTAAAAAGACAAAAGGAAACAGAATTATGCCTTGAAAATTTCACTACAAGGTAAGTAAGTGCGCAGATTTATAGCCCCAACCCCAAAATCCCCAAAATCGAAAAACCCCCCCCCAAATTTTCCCCTTTAAATTTGGCTCCTAGCGGAAAGTGGTTTAAAACGTGCAACGACTCATTTTGTGGGGGAAAAGGCGTCACTTTTTGGGATTTTGTTTTTCAAAAAAGAAAAAAAAAACCCCTTCTCCTCACACACAGTCCACACCATTAAAACAGCCTGTTTTTTTCTCCCTCATCTTCATTTCATTTCCTTAAAACAAAACCCCCACACACAACACACAAAACAACACACACACACACACACCACCACAAACACAAACACCCCATTAAAAAACCCAAAGGGGCGCAGGCACATTTTTAACAAAATAAGCCCAGTATAAGTTAAGATAAAAAATTGATAAAACGGGCTTTACAACCCAAATTGGGGAAAAAACCCTTTCCCATTCCCTTTGGGGGGGGGGGATTTTTCCCCCTTTGGATTTAACATCAGGGGGCTGACCCCCACCCCCCCACAAAGCCCTTTGGATGAGCCCAAAAACAGAGGCCCCACACAAACACACGGTGAAAACCCTTTTTGCCACACGTAAAACCCCTTTTCCCGGGGCTTTTCGTAAAAAGGCCAGTGTGAACGGGGTAACATTTACAAGGACGGGAAATGAAAAAAAGCAATGATGCTTATTCCATTATCCTCGTATAAAAGGGAACAAAAAAAAATAACACACGGGGGACAATTGGTTTTTAAAAAAAGCACAAGAATCTTTTAGTTATCCTCGAAATAAAACAAAAAAATAAGAAAGCTGGGTTTGGGGGTAAAATTTTGGGCCCTCAAACCTTTTCCCGAACCCGATCAAAAACACAGTTTTTTTCCCCCCAACATCATCTAAAAAACATTTCACAAGGGAAAATCCTCCAATCACAGCACAAGCTTTCTTTTTGTTTTTAAATTTTATGTAATTTTTAAAAATTTAAAAAAAAAAACCTTAAACCCTAACCCCCAAAAATTTCATTTTTTTATGTTTTTCCAAATTTTTTTTCACAAATTTTTTCAAGAAAAAACCAACAAAAAAAAAACCAAACAAAACAAAACCCTTTTAAAAACCAGCGCACAAATAAACTCATTGAAAAATCACTTGGGGAAAGCAACACAAGGGTTTTTTTTTTTTGTTTTTTAAGGGGTTTAATGGATTTAAAAAAAAAAAGAAAAAAAAAAAAGAACCAAAACAAACAAAAATACAAAAAAAACATTTAATTCCCCCAACACCCCACACCCCAACCACCACACACCAAACCACACACACAAAACCCCAAAACCCCCAAACACACACACACCCCCCCTAAAAAAAAACCCAACACTAACATTTATCTTCCTCCCCCCCCCAAAAAAAAAAAAGGGAACACGGGTTTCTTTAACCCCCTCCCCCTCCCCAGAAAGCACGGGCACATTAACCCTCTAACCCCCCTCCCCCCAAAAAGGCACATTCCCTCCCACCCCCCAAAAAAAAAGGCACTTTAAAACCCCCCCCCCAAAAAAAGGCCATTTTCCCCCCCCCCCCCCCCAAAAAAGCACTTTTACCCCCCCCCCCCCATCCCAAAAACAGCCACATTAACTTCCCTACAAACTTCAGTCTTCCATAATTTTTCGAGATGTTCGGGTAAAATCTCCCCTAAATTTTCCCAGCAGAAGATCACTACACAGATCCCACCAACATCACTAAAGTCCCTTCACGAATATTAAACCCCCCAAACCCCAAGGCCCCAAACCCTTCCCCGAAAAATAAATAAATTACCCCCTCCCCCCCTTAATAAAAACACCCCGGCATTTACCCCTTTCCCCAAAAAAAACAAACCCCCACAACACAAACCAACAAACAAAACACCAACACACACAAGGCCTTTTGTATTCCCCCCAAAAACTACACAAACATTTTTATTAACCCCCCTCCTTTTAAAAACACAGGAAAAATTTATTAACCCCCCATCGTCCACCTTTTCCCCCAAAAAAAAAAAGGGAAAATTATACTCTCCCCCTCAAAAAACAAACACACAATACCCTCCCCCCAAAAAAAAAAGGGACAACAACCCCCCCAAAAAAACAAACACACAACACCCCCCCCCCCCCAAAAAAAAGGGCACAATCTAAACCCCCCCCTTTAAAAAAAAACAGGCAAACACCCTCCCCCCCCCCCCTAAAAAAAGCACAATAACTCTCCCCTCAAAAAAAAAACAGGGACCACTCCCCCTCCCCCCCCCAAAAAGGGCACAAACATACTCCCCTCAAAAAACAAACGGGCACAACATACCCCCCCCCCCCCCTAAAAAAAAACCCAAACAAACCCAGGCACAACTACCCTCTGCACCCCCCACCCCCCCCCAAAGAACCCAAACAAACAAACAAAAACCCCCAAGGAACAATTACCCTCCCCCCTAACAAAAACACAAGGCACACTAATTCAACACTAACACTTAAAATCATATCCCATCACCCTTTTCCCAATACATTTTTCTGAAGAGTTTTGTGTAAAATCTGCCATCCATCTTCCAGCAGAAGTTCAATAAAACAGATCTGCCACCATCCTCATCTAAAGTCTTTTCACATAATATCAATGCCAATCACAGCACAAGCTTTTTTTTTTCGTTTCAAATTTGATTTTAAAAAAAGCTAAATCAAAACCCCATTTACTTACACATTTTCCACAACATCATAGAAACTACTACATTTTCTTTCCTGTATATTTTTCGTAAGATGCGTTGGTGTAAAATCTGTCATCAATCTTCCAGCAGAAGACCAATACACAGACCTGCCACCAACATCATCTAAAGTCATTTTACACAATATGGATGCCAGTCACAGCACAACCTTTCTTTCGTTTTCAGATTAGGTGTGAGTTTTGTTTCTAAAAAAGCAACAACAAAGAAACCAACAAAAAAACCTCCAACTCTTTGCCTGATAACATTTACATCATACACACTTTCAAAACAAAAAACCCTACCCTCCCCCCCCCCCCCCCCACTTACCCTCTACCTAAAAAAACCCACATGTGGATATTTACCCTCCCCCAAAAAACAACAACAAAAAAATTAAAGAAAGGCAGGTACATTACCCCCGACCCACCCCCCCCCCAAAAAAAAAAAAGGACACAGGCACTTTTACCATCTCTCTCCCCCCCACCCCTCCAGAAAAAGACACAGGCACATTAACCCCCTCCCCCTCCCCATAAAGACAGGCATATTTACACTCTCCCCCCCCCCCCCCTCTGAAAAAAGACACATTTACCCTCTATTCCCATCCTCGCTTCCCCCTTAAAAAAACACGGCCACATTTCCTTCACTACTATACTTCAGTCTTTCCCATACATTTTTCGTAAGATGTGTTGGTGTAAAATCTGCCATCAATCTTCCAGCGGAAAATCAATAAACAGATCTGCCACCATCATCATCTAAAGTCATTTCACAGAATATTGATGCCAGTCACAGCACGAGCTTTCCTCTTGTCTTGAAATTTTATGCAATTTAAAAGTATTTTTTTTTAATCCTCTTTGGGCACACTATTAACACAATTATACAACATTCTACATTTCTCTTGACATTTCACAATCGATCTCCTTATCAAAAAACAAAGATAAGAAAAAACGCACAAGCAGATTTATCCAATGCTGTAAAAAACATCATTGAAATATCAGTGGCAATTACAACAGCAGCTTTCCTTCTGTTTTCTCATTTGAGGTGATTGAAAAATGACAAAAACATGTCCTATTCATTTTCTACACTATTATACAACAATTTTTTTTCTTGTAAACTCACACCTGATCTTACTACTTCAAAAAAAAAACAACAACACTTAATGTCATATACCATTAATCTTTGACATATATTTTTTCTTAAGATGTGTTGGCGTAAAATCTGCCATCAATCTTCCAGCAGAAGATCAATACACAGATCTGCCACCAATATGGCCATCACATGACTATCTTTGTTATTCCTTTCACATTTAATGTTATTTTAAGATAAGAAAGAAAAAAGCCCCTACTCCTCACACACTGTCCACACCATTATACAGCCTTGTGTTTGTTCTCCCTATCTTCATTTGATTGGATAAAAACAAATTGGCAGGCACACTTTACACACCACAAGACATATAGCATGAAGATGTATTGGTTTTAAAATCTTCCAGCAGAAGATCAATACACAGATCTGCCACCAACATCATTAAAGTCATTGTTTAAAACAAAAACCCACCAAACTACAAACAAACCAGAAAGGCCCATTTACCCTCTCCCCGAGCGAAACACACACACACACACACACACACACACACACACACACACACACACACACACACACACACACACACACACACACACAGAGGCACAGGCACGGGTAGGGGTGGGGATGGGGATGGGGCACACACCACATAAGTGTACCATCTACCTAAAAAAACAACAACAGCACAGATACATTTAGTCTCCCCCTAAAAAACAACCACCACCAAAACACAAAAAACACAGCACATTAACCTCCTACCCCCCCCCTCCCCCCAAAAAAAAAGAAAACCCAAACAAGCCCACGGGCACATTTACCCTCTTTCCCCCCAAAACCCCAGGCACATTTACCCTCTTCCCCCAAAAAACCCAGGCACATTTACCCTCTTCTTCCCCCAAAAAACCCAGGCACATTTACCCTCTTCCCCCAAAAAACCCAGGCACATTTACCCTCTTCCCCCCAAAAAACCCCAGGCACATTTACCCTCTTCCCCCAAAAAAACCCAGGCACATTTACCCTCTTCCCCCAAAAAACCCCAGGCACTTTTACCTCCTCTTCCCCCAAAAAAACCCAGGCACATTTACCCTCTTCCCCCAAAAAACCCCAGGCACTTTTACCTCCTCTTCCCCTCCCTAAAAAAAGAACAAAGGCACATTTATCCCCCCTCCCACACACAAAAAAAACAGACAGGCACATTTACCCCTCCCCCTAAGAAAAACACAGGCACATTTACCCTCTTTCTCCCCTAACCAAAAAACAAAAACAACAAAAACCAGGCACAATTATCCTCTTCCCCCCTCCAATAAAAAAAAACCCACAGGCACAAGTACTCTTTCCCCTAACAAAGACACACAGGCACACTTTATTCAACCCTACACTTAAGATCATATATCATCAGCCTTTCACATAATTTTTCCTAAGATATGTTGGTGTAAAATCTGCCCTCAATCTTCCAACAGAAGATCAATACACAGATCTGCTACCAGCATCATCTTGAGTCATTTCACAGAACATCAAAGATTTCTTTTTGTTTTAACATTTGATGAGATTTAAAAATTAATTAAAAAAAAAGAAAATATCTTCTGGCACACTCTCAACACTTTTACACACCATTGCTACATTTTTCTTGCTGTTTACATTTAATATCATTCTTAAAAAAAACAAAAAAACAAAAGATAAGCCACATAGACACGTTTTATCCATAATTATGCATACAATTAATAAAATACCAATGGCAAATACAGCACCAGCTTTCTTTTGTTTTCACCTTTGATGTGATAAAAAAACACACACACAAACCCCCCTCTGCGCACATCTATACACTATTACACAACATATATTTATCTTGTTAATTCACACTTGTTCTCAATACTTAAAAAAGCCAGGCACCAGGCACATTTCACCCATAACTACACTTAAAATCATATACATTGATCTTTCAGATGTATTTTTCCTAAAGATGTGTTGGTGTAAAATCTGCCATCAATCTTCCAGCAGAAGATCAATACACAGATCTGCCACCAACATCATCTAAAGTCATTTCACAGATATCAAAACCATTCATAGCACCAGATATTTTGTTTTCACATGCCAGGTGATTTAAAAACAAATTAAAATAAAATAAACAAAACTCCGCACACATTCTTTACACTATTACACAACATTCTACATTTTCCTTCTGGACTTCCAACAGGATCTCAATTTAAAAAGAAAAAAACAAACCACACAGGAACGTTTATCCAATACTATACATAAAACCATTAGAATATCAATGACAATCAAAGCACAAGCTGTCTTTTTGTTTTCAAATTAGAAGTGATTTCTATTAAAAAAAAATACAGAAAACCTTTCCCCCAAAAGAAAAACAAAAACAAAACAAAAACCCATAGGCACATTTTAACCAATCCTATACTTAACATCATATACCTTTAGTCTTTCACATTTTCCTAAGATGTGTTGGTGTAAAATCTGCCATCAATCTCCAGCAGAAGATCAATACACAGATCTGCCACCAACATCTTAAGTCATTTAAAAAAACAACACCAATAACACCAAACCTTACAGAAACATTTACCCTCTCCTTAAAACACACACAGACACACACACACGGGACAGCCTGGTGGTCAGAACATTGCGCTCGCAATTTGACCCCCATGTTCGATTCCCCCACGGAGGGGATTTTTTTCCCCTGGAGTTAACATCAGTACTGACTCCACTCTCCCCAAAAGTCCTTGGATCAGACAATAAACCGAGGCCTCTGTGCGAAAGCTCGCAGGTCAACTTGCGCACACGTGAAATCATGTTCCTCTTTTCGTAAGAGTAGGCCATCGTGTGCCGGTAGGAACAGATGATAAGATTTACAAAACTGCATGCACACGGGGACTGGATGTGAAAAAGCGCACGAGTGCTTATTCCATTATACTCGATATAAAATATTAAAATAAATAAAAATAAAACACACACACACACACACACACACACACACACACACACACACACACACACACACACACACACACACAGAGAAGCCCATTTACCCTCTCCCCCAATAAAACCATACAGCACATTTGCACTCTCCAACCCCCTCCCCCCCCCTAAAAAAATGGCACATGTATTTTCTGACACCCACCCCCCTCCCGAAAAAGAAAAATACACCACACAGGTACATTATTGTACCCTCCCCCCTAAAGAGCACATTTTACCTCCATTCCCTGCCTCCCCCAAAAAAAAAAGAAAAGAAAAAAGGAACATTTACCCTCTCCCCCAACAAAAGCACACAGGCACAATTACCCTCTCCCCCCAAAAACAAAATAAAAAGAGACCCATGCACATTTACCCCCCCCCCCCCTCCTTTTTAAAAAACACACCCAAAACAACCCAAAACAACACAGGCACCTATACCCCCCCCCCCCCAAAAAAAAAAGAAACCCAGCAAACCCAGGCACATTTACCATCTCCCTCAACAAAAACACCCAGGAACACTCTATTCAACCTTACACTTAAAATCATATCCAATGAGACTTTCGCATTTTCCTAAGATGTGTTGGTGTAAAATCTGCCATCAATCTTCCAGCAGAAGATCAATACACAGATCTGCCACCAACACCATCTAAAGTCATTTCACAGAGTATCAATGCCAATCACAGCACAAGCTTTCTTTTAGTTTTCATATGCGAGGTGATCTAAAAACAAATTAAAATGAAATGTAAAAAATCCTCTCCCACACATTTTTTAAAAATACTATTCTACAATTTCTTCTTGACATCAAATGGATGTCATAATTTAAAAAGAAAAGGCAAAACAAAACACACAGGCACGTTTATCCAATGTTAATTTTGATCTCATTACCCCCCCCCCCCCCCCCAACACACACACACAAAAAGGAAAAAGAAAACACACTCTACTCACTGCTATACTTAAAATCTTACATCATTAGTCTTTCACATACAGTTTTCGTTAGATGTGTTGGTGTAAAATCTGCCATCAATCTTCCTAGCAGAAGATCAATACACAGATCTGCCACATGACGATCTTTGTTATTCCTTTCACATTAATGTATAATTAAAAAACGAAAAAAAAGATCCCTTCTCCCCACACACTGTCCACATCATTATACAGCCTATACAGTATCTTCTGAATCTTCATTTGATTCCATTTAAAAATTAAAACAAACAAAACAAAACAAATTCGCAGGCAAACTGTACACACCACAAGACATATCGAATGAAGATGGGTTGGTGTAAAATCTGCCATCAATCTTCCAGCAGAAGATCAATACACAGATCTGCCACCAACATGACAATCACATGACCATCTTTGTTATTCCTTTTACATTTGATGTGATTACCAAAAAAAGGAAACCCCTACTCCCCACACACTGTCCACACCATTATACAGCCTGGAGTTTTCTCCCCAATCCTCAGTTGATTTCCATTAAAAAAAAAATCACCGGCACACTTTACACACCAAAAGACATAGGCAAGTCCTTCAGATGAGACTATATACCGCCGTGCGAACGGACGCAGAACATCTTGCGCACACTTAAATCCTGTTCCGCTTTTCGTAAGAGTAGGCCATTGTATCCAGTGGGAACAATGAAAAGATTTACAAAACTGCCTGCACTCGGGGACAGGATGTAAAAAAAAGCACACGCGTGCTTATTCGATTGTCCTCGATATAAAAAATAAAAAAATAAACAAAATGTAAAAAGATGTGTTGGTGTAAAATCTGCCATCAATCTTCCAGCAGAATATCAATACACAGATCTGCCGCCAACATCATGTAAAGTCACTCTAAAAAACTAACCCCCTCACCAAACTACAAACAAACAACACAGGCACATTTACACACACACAACACACACACACACACACACACACACACACACACACACACACACACACACACACACACACACACACACACATTCGGGGACGGGATAGCCTAGTGGTCAGAACATTGAGCTGGTAAAGTGACAACCCGGTTGGATTCCCAGGTTCGATTCCCCGTGAGGGATTTTTCCCCTGGAGTTAACATCATGCTGACTCCCTTCTCCCCAAAAGTCCTTCGGATAAGGCTGTAAACGAGGCCCTGTGCGAACGCACGCATAACATCTACCACCGTTAAATCCCGTTTCGCTTTTCGTAAGAGTAGGCGATTGTGTACCGTGGGAACAGATGACAGCATTCACAAAATCTTATTCCACCCTCTCTCCCTCCCCGCCCCCCAAAAGAAAACCCATCCCCCCCAAAAAAAACAACAAAACCCAAGGCACATATACCTGTCCCCCCCCCCCCTCAAAAAAAAGAAAGAAAAAGGAAACAAGAGACGTACCTTTACCCTCCCCCCAAAAAGCAAAAAAAACCCTATTTTCCTTACATACTTTCCCAACATTAAAAAAAAAAAAAACTAGACATTTTCTGACCAATTCACGTTGATTTTGATCTCGTTACCCCACACAAAAGGGAAAAGAAAAGCAGTCCCGTTTTACCCATTCCTTTTCTTCAAATCACATACCAGGTCTTTCCTGTGCAGTTATTTGGAAGTTGATTGGTGTAAAATCTGCCATCAATCTTCGAACACAAGATCAATACACAGATCAGCCACCAACATCATCTTAAGTCATTATTTAAAAAAACAAAAAAACGCCAAAGGACAAGCAAACACAGGCACATTTACCCTCTCCCCCACCCCCCCCAAAAAAAAAATACACAGGCACATTTCTCCTCTACCCCAACAAAAACACACAAGCACATTTAATTCAATTCTACACTTAAAATCATACACCAACAGCCTTTCACAATATTTTTTGTAAGACGTGTTGGTGTAAAATCTGCCATCAATCTTCCAGCAGAAGATCAATACACAGATCTGCCACCAACATCATTTAAAGTCATTTCACAGAATAGCAATGCCAATCATAGCACAAGCTTTCTTTTTGTTTTCATATTTGCTTATGCTTTAAAAAAAAAAAGCAAAAAGAAAACCTCTTGGGCATGATCTCTACACTGTCATACAACATGCATATTTCTTGTCATTTTAGAATTGATATTATTTCCTTTTACATTACATCTCTATGTAAAAAAGAAAAGGCAAAATACACATGCACATTTTATCCTGTACTATACATTAAATCCTGAAAATATCAATGGCAATCACAGCACAAGCTTTGTTTTCAAATTTGATATTAAAAAAAGCCTCTCCCCCAAAAAAACCCCACATTTTATTCACTACTACATTTAAAATCATATACTATTAGTCTTTCACATACATTTTTTGTAAGATGTGTTGGTGTAAAATCTGCCATCAATCTTCCAGCAGAAGATCAATACACAGATCTGCCACCAAAATCATCTAAAGTTGTTTCACAGAATATCAATGCCAATCACAAGCACAAGTTTTCTTTTTGTTTTTAATTTGATGTCATTAACAAAACGAAAACCTCTCCCTACACACTTTCTACACCATTATGCAACATGCTCATTTTTCTCTGCTATTTCCTTTTCATCTCATTTATAAAAAAAGAAGACGGACACATATTATTCATGCTACACTTAAAATCATACACCATCTGTCTTTCACGTGTATTTTTCTTAAGGTGTGTTGGTGTTAAATCCGCCATCAATCTTCCAGCAGAAGATCAATACACAGATCTGCCACTATCATCATGTAAATGTTGTTTCACAGAATATCAATGCCATTTAGAGCATAAGTTTTTTTTTGTTTTAATTTGATATGATTAAAAAACAACGAAAACCTCTCCCTACACACTGTCTACACCATTCTACAACATGCTAAATTTTCTCTGCAATTTCCTTTTCATCTCATTATCTAAAACCACGCACACATAGTATTCATTACTGTATTTAAAATCATCACCATTAGCCTTTCACATGTATTGTTCCTAAGTTGTGTTGGTGTAAAATATGCCATCAATCTTCTAGCGGAAGATCAATACACAGAGTCATCCACACAAGTACACACATCACACAAGTCATACCACACAGTCCACACAAAGTCACACAACACACGTACACACACAACACACACACACACACACACACACACACACACACACACACACCACCACACACACACACACACCCACACACACCACCCACACACACCATCACCACATCAACACAGGCACACACACACACACACACACACACACACACACACACACACACACACACACACACACACACGCTCAGTCATACCTCTTCCCCCACCCCACAGCCCTAACTGCCTACGTCACCCCCCCCCCCATCCCCACCCTCCATCCTAGCACCCCTTTCCCTAAAATTCTACCGCCACCCCAACCCTCGAAACTCAAATGTTGCCATTGTGTCAGCTAGTAATATGTCATCTACCTGCCTTTTGTGTCCACATGAGGGGCCAGGTTAGTGTACAGGTTAGGAGGATTAGTTGAACAGTTAGCATGCGAAAAGGGGAAGGAAGCATGCAAAAAGGGGAAGGAAGCATGCAAAAAGGGGAAGGAAGCATGCAAAAAGGGGAAGGAAGCATGCAAAAAGGGGAAGGAAGCAAGCAAAAAAGGGGAAGGAAGGAAGCATGCAAAAAGGGGAAGGAAGCAGCAAAAAGGGGAAGGAAGCATGCAAAAAGGGGAAGGAAGCATGCAAAAAGGGGAAGGAAACATGCAAAAAGGGGAAGGAAGCATGCAAAAAGGGGAAGGAAGCATGCAAAAAGGGGAATGCAAAAAGAGGAAGGGGTGTGGGTCTGTTGGCTGGTCTGTCTTGTCAAAAAGCATGTGGACACAGCAGCAGATAGAACTGACGGTACTTAGCTGTAGACACAAGGATGTGGAGCTCTATTCGAAATTGTCTTTCAAAATGACTGGTCCTATCAACTGTTAAGGCTCTGCTGGTCCTATCAACTGCTAAATCTTTGTTGTACTTTCGATTTTTTTAAAATTTTGAATCCAAATCTCCAGCTCTGCTGCCATCAAAGCCGTCTCAGGCCAAAGACTGGAACACAATTTCTCTTCAGTTTTCGTCCTCGGCTAGGGCTCCAAACTTTACCCACGATGAATTTTTTAACGTATGCAGCTGAGCCCAACCATTTAGGTAGGGCATTCCAACTTTAGGGATATAGTTGAGAAATCGACCTACCAATTTTGCCAGGACAGTCGGGAGGTACCGCCCTGCTCTTTTCGATTTTCAACTGTCATGGGATTTGTTTTGCTGTTTTTTAAATATGTAATTTCATTTCATGTCAAACTGGAAAGAAAGTGTAGGGCTGAGAGTCGAACCCAGAACCTCACACCGTTACATCCATGTAAAAAAGAATTTACCCCCCAAAACAAACAAACAAACAAACAAGAAAAAAAAACCAAACCCATGTGATTTAAACAAAAATTACGGCAAAAATTTGAAAAGGTAGCCTTGCGGAAAAAGTCTATCCCATCAGTCGCCCTCTTTTCTATCCCCATTGATCCCCACTTGTGTCCTAACCCCTCCTCCTTACACCCTTTTCCCAGAATAACGCCCATGTCCCCTCCTTTGATTACCACACACACACACACACACACACCACACACACACACACACACACACACACACACACACACACCACACACACACACACACATGCAAACACACACACACAGTCACACACACAGAGTCACACAAACACACACACAGAGTTACATTCACACACACCATACACATACCACAGTCACACACAGTCACATAAACATACACACACACAGAGTTACATTCACACACACACAACACACACACACAAGCACACACACACAACACACACACACACACACAAGTCACATACACACACAGAGCACATACACACATACACACAGAGTCACACACAGAGTTCTCTCTCTCTCTTTCACCACACGACACACACACACCAGAGAATTACATTCATACACACACACAGAGTTACATTCATACGCACACACAGAGTTACATTCATACACACAACAGCTAGTTACAGTCATACACACACACAGGAGTCTACATTCATACACACACACAGAGTTACATTCATACACATAGATTACATTCATACGCACACAAGAGCTACATTACATTCTACACACACATAGAGTTACATTCATACACACACAGGTTACATTCATAACACACACAAGCTACATTCATACACACACACAGAGTTTCATTTATACACACACACAGAGTTACATTATACATACACACAGAGCTACATCATACACACACACAGAGCTTAGTCATACACACACACAGAGTTACATTTATACACACACACAGAGCTACATTCATAACACACACACAGAGTTATCATTCATACACACACACAAGCTAATTCATAACACACGAGTTACATTCACAACACACACACACACAGAATTACATTACACACACACACACACACACACACACACACACACACACACACACACACACACACCACGACACAACACTACACTCTAAACGTAAGATACCACAGGTAATTGTCACAAACTCATATAAGTACAAAAGGTATGTCATAATGTGCACTGTGGCCATAGGGGAGCCAGGCGTCAGAGACCTCAGCTTCTCTAGGGGCCAGCATATTGAGGGCGGCGCCCATCTCCTCTCCCTGCTGCTTTTCCTTCCCTGACCCTAAAGAGGGCAGGTACCTATTGACAGCCGTTTCATGATTTTAACTAGTTGTGGTCTGAATTTGACAGCTGGGTGAACTGGGGGACTGTACTGAAGCCAAGGCGCGCAAATGGTCACCCATCCAATTGGCAACCACGCTGGATGCTGTTTAACTTTGGCTGGGGGAAAGCGAATGCTCTGACTACTGAGCTATCCCGCCCCCGTCTCTCATTTGTTCCGATTTTTTTAAAAAAACAACCTTTTAAACAAGGCGAAGGGAAGCGTTAAAATAATTGTCAGACCTGCAGGGCTTATTTCAACCATAATGTCTTAACTGATCATTAAATCCCCCATCCAATTTTTTTTTTAATCTAAAAGCTTGGCTGAAAATTTGTCACAGAAATATTTCTGATGATGGGATATGCCTGGATGATGCATTTTACTGGATCCGATTCAAGTTCCAAAAAAGATAAAGGAAGAAAACCAGTATAATAATAAAAAAAACTACCACCATTTTCAGCAATGTACTACAAAACCACAACTCTCCTCTCTCAAACACTTGTCATTTAAAATACAAATCAGGCAACAAAACTTCAAATGACCACTATCATTAATCAGATCAGGCGATGTCTTCTGTCGTCTCACGTGGCGACGGCGATATCTTCTGCGGCGCCAGCGATATCTTTTGCGGCGACGGCGAAGTCTTCTGCGGAGATGGCAAAGTCTACCAATGTCTTCTGAGGCGACGGCGAAGTTTTTTTGCGGCGACGGCGAAGTCCTGGATGGTTGGTGTCCTCACCTTCCTGCCAGAACACACGTCACAATCATCATTATCATCATTCACTACATTTATTTCTCGTTTTTGTTATTCTTCGCTAGGCTCCCAGCTTTATTTGAGATGAGATTTTGCGTATGTGACCGTTTTACATGTTTTTATGCAGATAGGAAATTGAAAAAAAAAAGTCTGGGAAATGGTTGTCTGCTGGGCCAGTGATACTGATTTGGAATGGAAACTATTTTTTTAAAAATATTAAGAGTTTGGGAAATGGTTCTTTGGCCAGTGGTGCTGATTTGTGCTACTTTACGACCTTGGTCGTTTTCAGCTACCGGTAACTCGTTAACCATAAGCCTCAAACTTTTGTCCTTCTAGAAACTTGACTTCTTGCAGCTCATCCTATGCTGCAGCCTAGGCACTGCTGAAAGTGGCATCAACATAAACCAAACCATGCACTGCACTGCACTGCACACACAAACCTGGCGTCCTGTATTTTTTTCTTACCTTTCATCACACACTGATGGGGCTTGTTGACTGACAGTGTTAAAGGTCAAGCCAAAGTCTCCTGCTTGAAAATGTAAAAAATAAATCAGTTTTCAGGATTATGCTGATAGTTTACTTCTCAAAGCACACAGGTGCCATGTTTATGTTGGTTTATTATTTATTTATTTATTTATTTATCGCTATGTCTTACAAAGCATGATATTACCAGCTGGAGAGAGTCAGAATACCATTTATTATGTCACTGTCAGATTGTTACATTATATTACCAGCTGCGGAGGAGTCAGAATACCATACGTCACTGTTAGACTGTTACATTATGTTACATTACATTACATCATATTACCAGCTGGAGAGCAGTTACAATACCACATGTCACTGTCAGATTGTTACATTATGTTACATTCATTACAAATCATATTACCAGCTGGAGAGCAGTTAGAATACCATATTGTCACTGTCAGATTGTTACAATTATATTACCAGCTGGAGGAGTAAATACCATACGTCACTGTCAGATTGTTACATTATGTTACATTACATTACATCATATTACCAGCTGGAGAGCAGTTACAATACCACATGTCACTGTCAGATTGTTACATTATGTTACATTACATTACATCATATTACCAGCTGGAGAGCAGTTACAATACCACATGTCACTGTCAGATTGTTACATTATGTTACATTACATTACATCATATTACCAGCTGGAGAGCAGTTACAATACCACATGTCACTGTCAGATTGTTAAGTACATTCTGGATGAGGAGTTTGCCTGTATGACTTTTCGAGTACTTCGCCATGAAGGCAGCCATACTCCAACTTCAGAGGATTTTTCTCCTTTAGAGTGCAGGATTCTTCGCTAGGAGCGTGTCCCGGCTGAAGACAACTTGGACACACCATTTAAAATCTAACACCATGTCAGTCGAGACCATGGCCCTTAGCTCACATCAATAACTGACAAAGCTTTGGCCTGGGCCAGAAAAAGGAATGATGAAATTTGATGTTACCCTCCTCACGTCCTGGTAACTGACATGCTGTGCCGGATGGCGTGTCTGTTCTTTGGCACTTGATTCCAGTCCTGGAGCTCCTGGAAACAGTGAAGAAATGTCAGTGACAGGGAAATGTTCACAGATCTACTAGCGTAAACCTGATTTCATGTTATCCCTTCAACAATAATTCGCAAGACTTCAATCGCTTTATCAGCTGAAAAAGACTTGTCTCATTTCCTGTTCTGCTTTACTAGCTCAAATCTAAAAGGATTTAATCTCGTCAATTTGGGGAAGATAAACCTTCATAGTACTTTTTAAAGACTATCATATTTCAGATTCACATTTATTCGCTTAAACTGGAAATAACACTTTGAAAAAAGAATTATATTCACGAAAATAATTCTATATTTGACTTTCAGAGCCCAATGACAACAAAGTTGTTCATACCTGTATTTAAACCACAGCATTACCACTCTTCCACAAAGGTACCCCAGTTCATGATGGCGGCCACTGCACACGGAGTCCTTGGTTCCAGTCCCACAGCCCCTGAAAGCAAGGCAGTCCCAATCAGTACCACTGAAAATTCTGCTGGTTTTTTTTTGACAAACATGACAGACTCCTGACCAAGTTACTTAAAAAGAGACTGAATTAAGGAATATATTATTTACAAACAGTACTGTACTGCCCAGTTACTTTATGAGTGCAAATTTCATTGTTTCAATATTTCAAAACAAACTGAAATAGTATATAATTTACATTTAATGTTCAGTATTATTTAAAAGCAGTCTCTTTAAGTTGATGAATCAATTTGCAAAATGTTCACAAACAAAGAAAAAAAGTTAAATGCCTTGATTTACATAATCATGTTTATCTTTTTCGTCAACAATGAGGGATACGAGGCAATTAATTATATCAAAAAAGGCCTTTGGCTTTTACAGCCCAATGACAACAAAGAGTCATTATACCTTTCTTTAAACCACAGCATTACCACTCTTCCCCAAAGGACCCCAGTTCATGATGGCGGCCACTGCACACGGAGTCCTTGGTTCCAGTCCCACAGCCCCTGAAAGCAAGGCAGTCCCAATCAGTACCACTGAAAATTCTGCTGGTTTTCTTGCACAAACATGACAGACTCCTGACCA
>JASPKP010000093.1:20000-22500 GCA_030674155.1 Stramonita haemastoma
ATTTATTTTAGTCTGTCCTATTCTTTCTATTTAATTCTACCTTTTTTTTTAGCAAGGGATCAGAGATGCAATCAGAAATGTGGTGCCCAGTGATCGTTCAAAGGCAACTGACACTTCAGTTCAGTGGCAGCGACATAGTCTGACAAAGAACTTCAGTGCCAACATCTGCATGAGCACAAAGCTCTGAGAAGGCTTTGTTGAAGCATTTCCTTCCTCCATTCCCTACCCTCTGTATAACAAAGGCCCAGCCCAGCTAAAAACCAATGTGGATCACAACAGGCCGATTAAGGTAAGATGTTCTGAGTTTGCTGGGAAGCTTCTGATGACAAAAAAGACAAAATAAAAAAGGACGAAATAATTATGACCGTACTGTGTGTGTGTGGTGTGTGTGTGTGTGTGGTGTGTGTGTGTGTGGTGTGTGTTTGTTGTTGTGTGTGTGAGTGTGCGTGTGCGCGCGGGCACGTGCATGCGTTCGTGCGTGCAAGCGTGCTTACTTTGTGTATGTGTGCGTGTTCACGTGCGCGCACATGTGTGTGGGTGTGTAGTTTAAGATAGAGTAAAATGTGTGTGTGCGTGTGTGCGTGCACGCGCGCGTGTGTGTGTGCGTGTGTGCATATGTGTACTGTGTGTGTACATGGGTTTGTGTGTGTTTATTTTTTTCTTTTATTTCGAGGATAATGGATTAAGCACTCGTGTGCTTTTTTTTTACATCCAGTCCCAGTGTGTATGCACTTTGGAAATTCTGTCAGTTCCCACCAGCACACAATGGCCTACTCTTCCGAAAAACAGAAGGGGTTTTATCGTGTGTGCGTCAGATGCTCTGCGTGCGTTCGCACACAGGGCCTTGGTTTATGATGTTAACTCCAGAGGAAAAATCCTCTCCAATGAGATTCGAAACCGGGTCAGCAGATCCCTATGGGATAAGCACTCTTGCGTTTCTTTACATCCAGTCCCCGTAGGTTTTAACGTGTGCGCAAGACGTTCTGCGTGCGTTTCGTACACGGGACTTCGGTTTATAGTCTCATGGAAAGGCTTTTTAAGGGGATTGGAGTCAGCACTGACATTAACTCCAGCGGGAAAAAAACCCTAACAAGATTCAAAACTGGGTCAGATGACCAGCGCATCACTCTTGCCATGCTCTCCCGTTCCGCGTGTGCGTGTGTGTGTGTGTGTGTGTGAATGTGTGTGTGTGTATGTGTGTACACGCGCTCGCGTGTATATGTGTGTGCATGCGTGCGTGCATGCGCGCCTGTGCGTGTGTGTACATGTGTGCGTGCGTGCGTGCGTGCGTGCGAGAGAGAGAGAGAGAGAGAGAGAGAGAGAGAGAGAGAGAGAGAGAGAGAGAGAGAGAGAGAGGGGAGAGAGAGGGGGGGGGGGAGGGAGAGAGAGAGGAGAGAGAGAGAGAGAGAGAGAGAGAGAGAGAGAGAGAGAGAGAGAGAGAGAGAGAGAGAGAGAGAGAGAGAGAGGAGTATGCAGTTTTATAAATATCTGTTCCCACTGGCACACCGATGGCCTACTCTTACGAATAGCCAAACAGAATTGAGAGAGAGAGAGAGAGAGAGAAGAGAGAGAGAGAGAAGAGAGAGAGAGAGAGAGAGAGAGAGAGAGAGAGAGAGAGAGATTATTCTTTTATATCTAGGAAAATGGAATGAGCACTCTTGTGCTTTTATTCATCTAGTCCCCCTGTGTGTACAGTTTTGTAAATATCTGTTTCCATCGGCACACGATGGCCTACTCTTACGAAACGCGGAACAGGATTTAAGTGTGCGCAAGATGTTCTGCATACATTCGCACACGGGGCCTCAGTTTAATGTCATCCAGTCTTTCGAGGAGATTGGAGTCAGCACTGATGTTATCTCCAGAGGAAAAATGAAATTTTATGAAAAATTCCCTTGATCGGAATTAGCATGTAGGTATACATTGAACGGAAAATATCACTAACCTTTGTATGGAATAAGACAATCTGCGTGTAGATTAGCACCTTCAGTTGATACCGAACTTGTTGGAAGAGGGCAAAGAAGACCAACTGGCGATACAAACCAATGCAATCTCAACTGAAAACATGATTTCGTGCTCACTTCTTAACCGGAAGGGTCCCCCGCGCATGTCACATGCCAGGGTGGGATAACTCTGCACTCCATTGGCAATAGGAAGCTCGTTCTGTATTTAGCTAAACAGCAACGAGCTTTGACGTGCAAGATTTTTTTTTCAACACGATACTTGCAAAAATTGCGAGTATGATAAACGTGCAGACATTTGATTCCAACGACATTAAAAAAAAAAAAAAAAAAAAAAAAAAATAATAATAATTCTTGAATCTTGAGTCTTGAAACGTGTGTGTGCTTGTGTTGTGTGTGTGTGTGTGTGTGTGTGTGTGTGTGTGTGTGTGTGTGTGTGTGTGTGTGTGTGTGTGTGTGTGTGCACGGGCGCTGCATAAGTTGATTTTATCTTGATTTAAGAGGAATGAATTAATTATCTTTGAACCTTAAAAATACATATA
>JASPKP010000093.1:25000-40000 GCA_030674155.1 Stramonita haemastoma
GCCTTTGCAGGCACAGATGTGACGGAAAGATTCGTTTACAGCCCCGTCCTACACCCAGTTTTGCACGGTAACAGACACCACGGCACTAAGACAATGTTGTACTGCATGCATACACCCTCCGCTACCATCTTGAATATGTGTGGCGCCGGACTTGTGGCGACACCGCAGCCCCCAAAAGGTAAGAAAGCTGACAAACACCAGCGCGCTCACGCGTGCATGCATCCATACCCAACCCCCTGCATAATCCCTCCCCTACCATCTTCGACGTGTGCGGCGCCGGACTTGTGGCGACACCGACGCCCTCAAGAGCTGAGAAAGCTAGTTTGTCGCCAGGAAATCGGGTACAGTGTACGCACCGAAAACCAAGCAGGGCGCCCCAAAATAATGACAATATACAGCAATATGATGCACCACACCAAACTGCCGGGTGCCCGCCACATGCGCGCAAACAAACAAACGCACTGACAAACACCAGTGTGCGCGCGCGTGCGCGCATGCATACCCATCCCCCGCCAAAAAGGTGCGGTTTGGGGCAAAGACGGGACCCAAAGACCCGTTTTCAGGCCCGTCCTGCCCCGACTTTTCCACGGCTACAGACCCCAAGGCACCAGGACTGTATGGCACCGTATGCATACTCGCTCCCTGACCATCTCCGACGTGTGTGGCGCCGGACTTGTGGCGACACCGACGCCCTCAAGAGCTGAGAAAGCTTGTTTGTGGCAAGGACATTGGGTACAGTTTACGCACTGAAAACCAAACAGGGCGCAAAATAATAATACAATATACAGCTATATGATGCACCACACAAAACTGTCGGATCCCCGCCACATGCGCGCACACAATCAAACGGGCTGACAAACACCAGCGCGCGCGAGCGTGCGCGCATGTATACCCAAACCCCTGCCAAAAAGGTGCGGTTTGGGGCAAGGACGGGACCCAAAGACATGTTTTCAGGCCCGTCCTGCCCCGACTTTTCCACGGCTACAGACCCCAAGGCACCAGGACTGTATGGCACCGTATGCATACTCGCTCCCTGACCATGTCCGACGTGTGTGGCGCCTGACTTGTGGCGACATCGACGCCCTCAAGAACTCAGAAAGCTTGTTTGTGGCAAGGCCATCGGGTACAGTGTACGCACCAAAAACCAAGCAGGGCGCCCCAAAATAATGACAATATACAGCAATATGATGCACCACGCGAAACTGCCGGGTGCTCG
The DNA here is from genome assembly GCA_030674155.1 of Stramonita haemastoma. Lineage (NCBI taxonomy): Eukaryota > Metazoa > Mollusca > Gastropoda > Neogastropoda > Muricidae > Stramonita > Stramonita haemastoma. The sequence goes on from JASPKP010000093.1 coordinate 26,217, forward strand.
CCACATGCGCGCACACAAACAAACGCACTGAAAAACACCAGCGCGCGCGCGCGTGCGTGCATGCATACCCACCCCCCTGCCAAAAAGGTGCGGTTTTGGGCAAAGACGGAACCCAAAGACCCGTTTTCAGGCCCGTCCTGCCCCGACTTTTCCACGGCTACAGACCCCAAGGCATCAGGACTGTATGGCACCGTATGCATACTCGCTCCCTGATCTTCTCCGACGTGTGTGGCACCGGACTTGTGGCGACACCGACGCCCTCAAGAGCTGAGAAAGCTTGTTTGTGGCAAGGACATCGGGTACAGTGTACGCACCAAAAACCAAGCAGGGCGCCCCAAAATAATGACAATATACCGCAATATGATGCACCACACCAAACTGCCGGGTCCCCGCCACATGTGTGTTCACAAACAAACGCACTGACAAACACCAGCGTGCGTGCGCGTGCGTGCTGGATACCCACCCACCTGGCAAAACGGTGCGGTTTGGGGCGAAGACGGGACCCAAAGACCCGTTTTTCAGGCCCGTCCTGCCACCACTTTCCGACGGCTACAGACCCCAAGGCACCAGGAATGTATGGAACCGTATGCATACTCGCTCCCTGAACATCTCCGACGTGTGTGGCGCCGGACTTGTGGCGTCACCCAGGCCCTCAAGAGCTGAGAAAGCTTGTTTGTGGCAAGGACATCTGGTACAGTTTATGCACCGAAAACCAAGCAGGGCGCTCCAAAATAATGACAATATACAGCAATATGACGCACCACACCAAACTGCCGGTCCCTGCCACATGCACGCACACAAACAAACGCACTGACAAACACCAGCACGCACGTGCGTGCGCACATGGATACCCACCCCCCTGGCAAAAAGGTGCAGTTTGGGGCAAAGACGGGACCCAAAGACCCGTTTTCAGGCCCGTCCTGCCCCGACTTTTCCACGGCTACAGACCCCAAGGCACCAGGACTGTATGGCACCGTATGCATACTCGCTCAATGACAATCTCCAACATGTGTGGCGCCGGATTGTGGCGACACCGACGCCCTCAAGAGCTGAGAAAGCTTGTTTGTGGCAAGGCCATCGGGTACAGTGTACGCACCGAAAACCAAGCAGGGCGCCCGAAAATAAGGACAATATACAGCAATATCATGCACCACAGCCAACTGCCGGGTCACCGCCACATGCACGCACACAAACAAACGAAATGACAAACACCAGCACGCACGTACGTGCGCACATGGATACCCACCCCCCTGGCAAAAAGTGCGGTTTCGGGCAAAGACGGGACCCAAAGACCCGTTTTCAGGCCCGTCCTGCCCCGACTTTTTCCATGGCTACAGACCCCAAGGCACCAGACTGTATGGCACCGTATGCATACTCACTCTCTGACCTCTCCGACGTGTGTGGCGCCTGACTTGTGGCGACACCGACGCCACTCAAGAGCTGAGAAAGCTTGTTTGTGGCAAGGACATCGGGTACAGTGTACGCACCGAAAACCATGCAAGGCGCCCCAAATAATGACAATATACAGCAATATGATCCACCACACAAACTGCCGTGATCCCTGCCACATGCGCGCACACAAACAAACGCATTGACAAACACCAGCGCGCGCGCGCGTGCGCGCATGTATACCCACCCCCTGCAAAAAGGTGGGTTTGGGGCAAAGACGGGACCCAAAGACCCGTTTTCAGGCCCGTCCTGCCCCGACTTTTCCACGGCTACAGACCCCAAGGCACCAGGACTGTATGGCACCGTATGCATACTCGCTCCCTGACCATCTCCGACGTGTGTGGCGCCGGACTTGTGGCGACACCGACGCACGAAAGAGCTGAGAAAGCTTGTTTGTGGCAAGGACATCGGGTACAGTGTACGCACCGAAAACCAAGCAGGGCACCCCAAAATAATGACAATATACAGCAATATGATGCACCACACCAAACTGCGGGGTCCCCGCCACATGCGCGCACACAAACAAACGCACTGACAAACACCAGCGCGCGTGCGCATGCGCGCATGCATACACCACCTTCCTACCAGAAAGGTGAGGTTTGGGGGCAAAGACGGGACCGAAAGACCCGTTTTCAGGCCCGTCCTGCCCCGACTTTTCCACGGCTACAGACCCCAATGCACCAGGACAATATGCCACCGCATGCATACTTTCTACTGTACCATCTTTGACGTGTGTTGCGTCGGAAGTGTGGCGACACAGCAGCCCTCAAGAGCTGAGAAAGCTAGTTTTTCGCCAGGAAATCGGGTACAGTATACGCACCGAAAACCAAGCAGGGCGCACAATAATGACTATATGGCAAAAAGGTGCGCACAAACAAACGCACTGACAAACACCACAGCGCGCGCGTGTGTGTGCATGCATACCAAAACCTCTGCCAAAAAAGTGTAGTTTGGGGCAAAGACTGGACCCAAAGAGCTTATTTCAGACCCGTCCTGCCCCGACTTTTGCACGGTTACAGACCCCAAGGCACAAGGACAATATGCCACCCTATGCATACTACCTCCCCTACCATCTGAGAAAGCCAGTTTGTTGCAAGGAAATTGGGTACAGTGCGCACTATGATAATTACAATGTACAGCAATATGATGCAGCACAGCAAAGTGCAGGGTCCCCTCCACATGCGCGCACACTAGCAAACACACTGACAAACACCAGCGCGCTTTCCCACCCCTCTCGAGATAAAGCTGCCGTTATCCGCAAAGATGCCACCGGAACAGGAAAATTTTCCCCCGTTCAAACCGTCTTTTACACTGCAAAAGATCCCACGGCAGCAAGGTTATATTCCACTGTATGCATACACCTCTCCCATCATCTTGGATAGGTGTGGCGCCGGATTTGTGGCGATGCTACAGCCCAAAGAGCTAAGAAAGCTAGTTTGTCGCAAGGAAAGCTGGTAAGTGTATGAGATAAAAAAACAAGCATTGTGCACAAGAATAAGGACAATATACAGCAAATGATGCACCACAGCAAAGTGCAGGGTCCCCGCAACATGCACAAACACAAACGAACACATTGACAAACACCAGCGGGCACGCACGTGCGCGCACGCTTACCCAACCCCCCTCGAGAAAAAGCTGACGTTGTGGGCAATGATGCCACCGAAAGAGCAGCTTTAGGCCCCTTTCAACCCCCACTTTTGAACGGAAAAAGATCCCACGGCAACAAAGTGATATCGCATTGTATGCATACACTCTCTCCCACCATCTTGGAAATGAGTGGCGCCGGATTTGTTGCGGGGGTTGAATTGGGGTGACAACGGCTCTTTCGCTGACATCTGTGCACGAAACGTCACCTTTTTCGGAGTGGAGGGGGGGGGGGGAGGGTATGCGTGCTCGCACGCGCTTGCGAACACTGATGACTGTCAGTGTGTTCGTTTGTGTGCGCACATGTGGAGGGGACCCTCCACTTTGCCCTGGTGCATCATATTGCTGTATAGTGTCATTATTCTTGTGCCCAATGCTTCTTTTTCGTCCCGTACACTTACCAGCTTTCCTTCCGACAAATTAGCTTTGTTAGCTCTTGGCGGCTCTCGTGTCGCCACAAATCCGGCGCCACACCTATGCAAGATGGTGGGAGAGAGTGTCTGTATACAGTCCTGGTGCCGTGGGGGTCTTTTACCGAGCAAAAGTCGGGGTGCCACGGGCTGAAAACGGCTCTTGGGCTGCTATCTGTGCTCAAAACGGCACCTTTTTCGGGTGGGGGGTGAGTATGCTTGCGCGCACGCGCTCGCGCGCTGGTGTTTGTCAGTGTGTTGGTTTGTGTGCGCGCATGTGGAGGGGACCCTCTACTTTGCCCTGGTGCATCATATTGCTGTATAATGTCATTATTCTTGTGCCCAATGCTTCTTTTTCGTCCCGTACACTTACCAGCTTTCCTTCCGACAAATTAGCTTTGTTAGCTCTTGGCGGCTCTCGTGTCGCCACAAATCCGGCGCCACACCTATGCAAGATGGTGGGAGAGAGTGTCTGTATACAGTACGATTACGTCCTGGTGCCGTGGGGGTCTTTTACCGAGCAAAAGTCGGGTTGCCACGGGCTGAAAACGGCTCTTGGGCTGCTATCTGTGCTCAAAACGGCACCTTTTTCGGGTGGGGGGTGAGTATGCTTGCGCGCACGCGTGCGCGCGCTGGTGTTTGTCAGTGTGTTGGTTTGTGTGCGCGCATGTGGAGGGGACCCTGCACTTTGCCCTGGTGCATCATATTGCTGTATAGTTCATTATTCTTGTGCCCAATGCTTCTTTTTCGTCCCGTACACTTACCAGTTTTCCTTCCGACAAACTAGCTTTCTTAGCTCTTGGCGGCTCTTGTGTCGCCACAAATCCGGCGCCACACCTATGCAAGATGGTGGGAGAGAGTGCCTGTATACAGTCCTGGTGCCGTGGGGGTCTTTTACCGTGCAAAAGTCGGGGTGCCACGGGCTGAAAACGGCTCTTGTGCTGCTATCTGTGCTCAAAACGGCACCTTTTTCGGGTGGGGGGTGAGTATGCTTGCGCGCACGCGCGCGCGCGTGGTGTTTGTCAGTGTGTTGGTTTGTGTGCGCGCATGTGGAGGGGACCCTGCACTTTGCCCTGGTGCATCATATTGCTGTATAGTGTCCTTCTTCTTGTGCCCAATGCTTCTTTTTCGTCCCGTACACTTACCAGCTTTCCTTCCGACAAACTAGCTTTCTTAGCTCTTGGCAGCTCTCTGTTAGAGAGAGAGAGAGAAGAGAGAGAAGAGAGAGAGAGAAGAGAGAGAGAGGAGAGAGAGAGAGAGAGAGAGAGAGAGAGAGAGAGAGAGAGAGAGAGAGAGAGAGAGAGAGAGAGAGAGAGAGGAGAGAGAGAGAGAGAGAGAGAGAAGAGAGAGAGAGAGAGAGAGAGAGAGAGAGAGAGAGAGAGAGAGAGAGAGAGAGAGAGAGAGAGGAGGAGAGAGGAGAGAGAGAGAGAGAGAGAGAGAGGAGAGAGAGAGAGGAGAGAGAGAGAGAGAGAGAGAGAGAGAGAGAGAGAGAGAGAGAGAGAGAGAAGAAGAGAGGAAAACTTTCTTTATTCAAACTTTGAAAACTTTCTTTATTCAAAGAGGGTAATAGAATAAGCAAAGATTGCTTTTTTACATCCAGCCCTCGGAAAAGACTCCCCCCCCCCACTTCCCCCCCCCCCCAACCTCCCCCCCACCTCCCCCCCAACACACCCAAAACAAAAGATAAACAAGCAAACAAAACCCCACCAATATACATGAAAAGTTGCAAATGTACACAATATCAAAATAGATAAGGAAATACTTTCGAACGAACAAGCAAATACTAAATACAAAGGGTACAGAAAAATCAATTTCAAGATTCATGAAGAGAGAGAGAGAGAGGAGAGAGAGAGAGAGAGAGAGAGAGAGAGAGAGAGAGAGAGAGAGAGAGAGAGAGAGAGAGAGAGAGAGAGAGAGAGAGAGAGAGAGAGAGAGAGAGAGAGAGAGAGAGAGAGAGAGAGAGAGAGAGAGAGAGAGAGAGGAGAGAGAGAGAGAGAGAGAGAGAAATGAACGAATGAACGAATGAATGAATGAGTATTTAAAGAGGGTAATGGCATAAGAAAACGTGCCTTTTTATAACACCCTTCTGGGTGAAAAAGGAAGAAAATAAAAGAAAGGCATAGCAATAACAAACAAACTGCACATATACATTGTATGAGTGAAGAAAAAAGAAAAAAAAATCCATAACATCATCCAAATACAAGAAACATTTTCTACGCTTATGCTTTATCTTTTACAAAATGAGAGAACAAAATCACAAAATCAGATTAGAAAATAAGAAATATGATTGACTAGAGAGTAGAGTAGAGTAGAGTAGAGTAGAGTAGAGTAGAGTAGAGTAGAGTAGAGTAGAGTAGAGTAAGTAGAGTAGAGTAGAGTAGAGTAGAGTAGAGTAGAGCAGAGCAGAGCAGAGCAGAGTAGAGTAGAGACTGACAGAGAAGGGATAGACAGGCAGATGAGAGATAGAATACAGACAGACGGACAGACTAAAGACACTCAGTTTCACAGGCAGGCAGACAGACAGACATACAGACAGGCAGACAGACAGAGAAATGACAAGACAGCTGATAAAAAGACATATGTAAAACATGGTGAGAGAGAGGAGAGAGAGAGAGAGAGAGAGAGAGAGAGAGAGAGAGAGAGAGAGAGAGAGAAGAGAGAGAGAGAGAGAGGAGGAGGAGAGAACTGATTGTTGTAGGCCTAGTGGGGATTTTTTCAAATAGTAATGCACCCTAAATAAACTGGCAGTTGTACTGAAATAACAACCAATCAAAAAGGCCCACTATCAACACACAACTGTTGCTGCATATAAAAGCTTTTTCGTGTCCCTCTCCGAGCATATAAACCTATCTAAAAGCGCGCGAAATCGACATCCCTCCTTCCTGTTTTTTTTTCTTTTCCATGTCTGTTTCCACTGCAGGGTACCTTGATACCATCAACAGCAGTAGCAGGATAGTTATCCACCTCCATCCTAACAAACACCTGCACCCAGGGGCACCTAGAAATTTAACAGTTTGTGACACACCTGTAGTGAAGGTAAGATGTTGCTGCTTGGGTATTTATTGTAATCTAAACATTCTTGCAGTTCGTCAGACAGTAGTTTTTCATATATGTATGTTTGGTTTGTATTTTTTGTACTGTCCAGGGTTGCCTTTCAAACACACATACACATACACACCCGCACACACTCACTCACTCGCATGTAGGGAGACATTCATGCAAACACACACAAGTCATTTATGCATGCAAGCATATATATGCATACGAACATTCATTCATGCAGATAGACGACATGCATGCACAGAATGGCAGACACAAACTGCTACAAACTTATACCCATTTTAACCACTCCCCCTCCCTCCCCCCACTGTTTTGTTCTTTGAGTGCTCACACAGTAGCAACAGTCTGTCATAATAGCAAAACATGTCTAGTGCTGCTGTGAAGCACCTCACAAGTCAGGCCCAGCGCATTCCTCTTCAGGGTAGGACAGAACTGTAATCTTTTAAGTCTTTCTGCAAAAAACACAGGCAAATGGACCAAGGCAGACAATAGACTCTTGTCTTATGGACCAGGCAGAAGCAATGAGTGACATAGAAATAAGAATTTGAAAAGAGAATTAGCAGAAATTTTCCAGAAAGTAGTGATGCTATCTACATTCTAAATTGATCTCCACTCCCCCCCCCCTCTTAACCCCCCCCCCCCCCCCACCTTTATGCCCACTGGGAGATCTGTCCATTTGATATCCGAGATTGTAAAGAGACTTTAGCAGACACTTAAAGCAAACTGCCGCCAACTTCTCTTTCACAGAATGGGGTCACATTTCCTGTCGTGGGTGTCCTAAATTCAGCCACCAATCACAGCAAAGCAGCACCTTCTTTGAAAATAAGCCGTCCCCCCCCCCCCCCTCCCCGACTTTGAATTTCAGAACAAACCCGTGCTGCTGTATCTGCCACGCTGGTAGATCTAAAAGCAGGTAGCCCACACTGCCCTCTGTGCTCGCACACATGCACTCATGCACATACGCACGCACACACACTACATTGGGTTAATACATTCTCTTTAAGTGTAGGAAAAACATGCACCCTGTATACGAAAGAATTACACTTCCATAGGTCAAATAAGATACTGATTCAGAGATAAACTTCCAAGCTATCTTAACCCATAGTGCAAATGAACAATTTAGGATAGAAAGGGAGATGCTAATTCTCTTTAATGCAGATCAAAGCCTAGTTATTGCACATCCCTAGATAATCAAATGTTTAAACAAAATAACAAGCATAGACACAACCACTTGCTAATATATCCAAGACCCAGAAACAAACTATACAAATCGAGCTTTTTGTATTCAGAATAGGCTTCCAAAACTTTTAAACTTACCAAAAACAAAGATCAGTTTCAAATGCATCTAAAAGTATAATTATTTCATAAATTATTAAGTGTTTCGTTGTCTAGAGGTAGTGCGCCTGGCCTAGAAAGCGAAAAGTACGGGTCAAAGTGTGCGGTAGTTCGAATCCCGTTTGAGCCTAAAACTTTCCCTCCATCCCTTAGATCATGAGTGGTGGTCTTTCGATCAACCGAGGTCCCGTGTGTTACCCATCATTATTTAGCACACGTGAAAGAACCCACGGCAGCAAGAGGCTTGTCCCTGGCAAAACTCTGTAGAAAAAAAACCCACTCTGATAGGGTAAACAAATACACCTGCAGACAGGAAAAAGAAAATAAATAATGGGTAGGCACTGTACTTGTGGCGACCCGCTCTTCCGGGGAGAGCAGCCCGAATTTCACGCAAAGAAATCTGCTGTGACATAAAGTGGTTTAGAAGACGATTGGTAAACTTGTACAGTGATCTTTCCTTTAGGCCTCCTCCTTTTCTGTGAAGGTGTTTGTAGTAGGGCTTTATTGTTACCCTTTTTACACTTTCACACCACTTTAAGTCACGGCACATTTCTCTGTGTGAAGCTCGGGCTGCTCTCCCTGGGGAGAGCGCGTCACCACGAGGGCAGTGCCACCCATTTTTTTTTCTTTTTCCTGCATGCAACTGTATTTGTTTCCCTATCAGAGTGGCTTTTTTCGACAGAAATTTGCCAGGGTCAGCCCCCTTGTTGCCGTGGGTTCTTTTACATGAGCTAAATAGTGATGTGTAACACACAGGACCTCGGTTTATCGTCTCATCCGAAAGACTAGCGCCCAGACCACCACTCAGGGTCTAGTGAATGGGGAAAAAGTTTTGGTTCCAAACGAGGTACGAACCACCACACACTCAGACCCGGACTTTTTGCTTTCTAGGCCAGGCGCGTTACCATCTAGACCACCCATCCACTTCTTTCGTTTTCACGGAATTCCGTATTTGCGACTTTGGATTTTAAAAAAAAAAGAATATTAGATCCAATACCTTCAGTCCTGATGAAAATGATCAAGTAGACAACCTGTGATGAATTCCTCCTTGAAAATCCTTGAAAGTGAAAGCTTATTTATCTAAAGTGTTCTCATTAAGGTGGATGATAAACTAAAGATACATTTTTGTTCTGAAAGATAAAGAAAGGTTTGAAAAGGTGTGAGTGCGTGGATATTATGAACAAGGACTAGCAGACAACAAAGTTTTCAAGGGAGGTAAAGGTTCATTTGGAGCAAGAGTTTGAAGCTGAAGCCAACTTTCAAGGGCAGAGGTGACGCTTTGTTTGGACTCTGGCTGCTAGGAAACAGATACAAGGTTACAAAGACAACGCCCCATGTGCATCATGCTGGGACCTTCTTGAAATCTAGGCTTAGTGCTGATTTGGAAAAACGACGTGATGAAGACAAGTGAACATTGTATTTTCGTTTCTACATAGGGCTATTTCATCTCAAGTGCAGCATTCTTTTGCTGCTAATATAAACGGGTAGATGCGGTATCAAATTGTATTGATAGATAATGAACACCAAAAAGACTTGTACCATAACTTCATAGATTTCAAAAAGGCCTTTGACAGGGTATGGCATGACGGCCTCTGGCAAGTACTCAGGCACTTCAACATTGACAGCTGCCTAATTGAAGTAATCAAGGCTCTGTACGAGAACGCAAGAAGTGCAGTCTTCATAAACAATCACGTGGGCGAGTTCTTCAAGACCACGGTTGGGGTTCGCCAGGGCTGCCTTCTCTCACCTGTACTTTTCAACCTCTTCCTCGAAAACATCATGACAGAGACACTGCAAAACCACCACACTTCCATCTCCATTGGTGGAAGACCCCTTTGCAACCTCAGATTTGCAGATGACATTGACCTCATGGGCAGCAGCAAACAAGAACTGCAAATCCTCACAGACAATTTAACAGATCGAGCGAGCGCATACGGCATGGAGGTCAGTACAGAGAAATCAAAGATCATGGTCAACAGCGCGAGTAATGACATCACGGAAATAAAGATGAATGGAGAAATACTAGAAGAGGTGAGCCAATTCAAATACTTAGGCTCCATCCTAACAAAAGATGGCACATCAAACAATGAAGTGAAAGCTCGCATTGCAACAGCAACATCTGCTCTAGTCAGACTCCAGAGGATTATCAGAAGCAACAACATCAGCTTCTGCACCAAATACCACCTTTACAAATCCCTCGTGATATCTATCCTCCTATATGGCTGTGAATCATGGACTCTGACAGCAGAGTTAGAGAGGAGAATCCAAGCATTCGAGAACAAGTGCCACAGAAGACTCCTCAGAATATCATACAAAGAACACAAGACCAATAACTATGTGAAAGAAGAAATCAAAAAGCGTGTGGGCCCCCAAGAGCCTTTGCTCTCCACCATAAAGAGGAGAAAGCTGATGTGGTTTGGTCACACCACAAGACACAACACCCTAGCAAAAACCATCCTGCAAGGAACAGTCGAGGGCAAGAGAAGAAGAGGCCGCCAAAAGAAATCATGGGTTGACAACATCAAAGACTGGACCGCCCAACCCCTGCAACATCTCCTACTAGCCACACAGGATCGTGAAGCATGGAAAAAGATCGCTGTTGCGTCTTCTCTCATGTCCCCCCTACGTCCTTTGGGACATGGGACTGAGTGAGTGAGTGAGTGAGTGAACTTTGCTTTTATTTTCAGCTTTTGTAAGTACAATTTTCTAGAAAAGAATACCATAGAAGAGGAAAGAAGCAAGGAAAGGACATGACAAACAAGAGAGAGAGAGAGAGAAAAGAGAGAGAGAGAGAGAGAGGAGAGGAGAGAGAGAGAGAGAGAGGAGAGAGAGAGAGAGAGAGAGAGAGAGAGAGAGAGAGAGAGAGAGTAATGCATGCTCAATCATTCATACCCATCACAATAGGAGTAGGAAAACAAAGATTCTGCATTCAGTGCTCACGAGACAACATATGTGATTCTATCACATCGTAGCTGATGACAGGAAATTCTGACAATCTGATCTCAAAAAAAGAAGAAAAAAAGACTATTCTACACCATTATGAACATTATATGAGAGAGAGAGAGAGAGAGAGAGAGAGAGAGAGAGAGAGAGAGAGAGAGAGAGAGAGAGAGAGAGAGAGAGAGAGAGAGAGAGAGAGAGAGAGAGAGAGAGAGAGAGAGAGAGAGAATGAATGATGAATGAATGAATGAATGAATGAATGAATGAATGAATGAATGAATGAATGAATGATGATCTTTGAATGATCTTTGAATGAATAATCTTTATTTTTCAAGGGTTACAGAGTAAGCATTACATACTCTTTTTCATCCGGCCCTTGCCCTGATCAGGGAATAAAGCTAAGAAACCCCCTCCCTACCCTTACATACCAGCGTCACCACCAACAGTAGTTCAACCAATATTTTAAAAGAAGAAAAGGGGATACATTCAACAAAACGCCTCATCTTAACTGGATACACTGATAATTAGTTAAACAAAACGTGTGTGAGTGAGTGAGTGAGTGAGTGAGTGAGTGAGTGAGTGAGTGAGTGAGTTGATTTATTCTTTTATTCTTTTATATCGAGGATAACAGAATAAGCAACATGTGCTTTTTTCATCCGGTCCCCGTGTGTATGCAGTTTTTGTAAATATTGTCATCTGTTCCCACCGGCACACGATGGCCTACTCTTACGAAAAGCGGAACAGGATTTAACGTGTGCGCAAGATGTTCTGCGTGCGTTCGCACACGGGGCCTCGGTTTAAAGTCTCATCCGAAGGACTTTTGGGGAGAGTGGAGTCAGCACTGATGTTAACTCCAGGAAGAAAATTTCCTCGACGGGATTCGAACCCGGTCTTCAAATTGCCAGCGCAATGTTCTGACCACTAGGCTATCCACCCCCCATAAGTGAGTGAGTGAGTGAGTGAGTGAGTGAGTGAGTGAGTGAGTGTGTATGTGTGTGTGTGTGTGTGTGTGTGTGTGTGTGTGTGTGTGTGTGTGTGTGTGTGTGTGTGTGTGTGTGTAAGCTGGAAAACAAGCAAAGTAGGCATAAAAGGGGAAAAAAACAGATTAAAAACCAAAAACAAAAACATAAAAACCCTTTAAACATAACAGGCTACATGAAAACACATCTCTATATTCAAATGGTAAGAATACAATTTGATTCCAACATAACAACCAAAACACTCTTCTCCATAATAACTCTAGGATAGGATATGTGAAGGTGGAAGTTAGAAGGGAAAGGAAATGGAAAGGAAGAGAGAGAGAGAGAGAGAGAGAGAGAGAGGAGAGAGAGAGAGAGAGAGAGAGAGAGAGGAGAGAGAGAGAGAGAGAGAGAGAGGAGAGAGAGAGAGAGAGAGAGAGAGTTTTGTGCTGACATCTCTGTGTGTGCATGCTTGTTAATCTTTTATCTGTTTTAGCCAGAGCTTCCCTATCATTTACAAAAAATCTCGGTTTTCTAGGACAGGAGACGTTTTTCAGAAACAGCCCAGACACTTCAGTTCACGTGATCACTGCATGGTAGGATTGGCAGGCCTGCTAGTGACCTGGTTATTTTGTTATTGTGAAACTCTGACTTTCACACATTGTAGGAAATGGGTTACAGAGGTCTCCTCACCCCTACCCCTACTTCCTGTTACTAGTTTCATAATGTAGCCTATTTTACTTCCCTAAATGCTGTCAACAGTGCACAAAATATTCTATATGCACCAGTACCTTTACAAACAAACGTACATCACTTGTATTAATTATAAATAGCACACACACACACACACACACACACACACACACACACACACACACACACGCGCGCGCCCCACACACACACACACACACACACACACACACACACACACACACACACACCACACCTTAAATCGAATTCTCTCTTTTCTACAGGGTAGATGTATCATGCCAAAGCCCAGTCACAAGTGTAACCCCCCTCACAAAATGTATTTTTGTGTTTGGGTTACTAAGCCCTAGGTTCAGTAACTCCCTTGTAGAGTTGAGTGATCGCCCCTTAAAAAAGAGTGCCTATCGGGATACTTCTGTTTTTTAAATCTCACTTCCTGCCTGGGGCTAGTGAGGGAAAGACGCGTGACAGAGACTGGCTCCTGAGTCTAGATGTTCCCCATTAAGGTGATTCTATTTTGTTAATTTTGTTTTTGATCAAACTATCTGTTTAAGCAAATTTCAGCTTAATTCAGAATAGTTTTGGAAGGTTCATGAAAACTATATGTTTGATTTAATTTCACAGGCTTTCAACCTGTGAATTAACAGTTAACATAAGTGATCGCTTCGAACAAAGGAAGCGAACAAAGGAAGCGCTTCGAACAAAGGAAGCGTGGGGTAATTTTTGGCGCGTCATGGTCCTTGTTGTAAGATTAATTTTTGGTAGGATATTGTTCAGTTATTAAAATGCTGGAAATATTCTAGTATGGCTTTACACTACAAATGTTTATCACTACGAATTCTGACGTATTTGTGATATATCATTTAGGAAATTCAAACAGTTGAAATATTAGTGGGGGCATTAATTTAAATTGAGAGGCTTTTAGCCTGTGAATTAACAGTGAGACCTAGTGGTTGTTTTGAACAAAGCATGTAAATGTTGACACAGTCATGGTTTTTGTTGTATGTTTAATTTGTGGTAGAATATTGTTCAGCTATTATTAAAATGCTGGAAATATTCTAGTGTGGCTTTACACTACAAATATATGGGTGTGAAAGCCTATTTGATTTTCAAAAGAATTTTATTTGTTAAGATTTGTGATTTATTTGTAATAAATCACGTACCAATTTTAAAACAGGTGGAATGGCATTGGAATGTCATTGTGGACATTTATTTAAAATAAATTAGTCCCTTTTATTAATGTTTGCACAGTTTCATAGGATGGACCATCCTCTGTCCT
>JASPKP010000093.1:45000-47500 GCA_030674155.1 Stramonita haemastoma
AGTAGAACAAGTATTTAAGTTTTGTTCACTCAAGTATGAACTCTGTAACAATTGATGGGAATCCGGAGCATAATTATGGTAAAAAATGCCTTTCAAATGAAAATTCGCCCAGTTGCTAACAGACAGCAAAGAAGGAAAGTGTAGCGGCATCACCAGATGCTGGACTCTGACCCCTGACCGGGCAGTGCCCTAGATAGCCGTAGGGTGGAATTTCAGGTTACAGAGTGCAGTGCCAGCCGCCAACTAAAGAGTCCGATTTTCCCTGTTTTGAGCAGCCCTGTATACACCCACACCCACCCACACCCACACCCCCCCACACACACATCCCAATGGATACACACCAGTATTTGTTTTGGCACTGTTCCCTTTGTTTTCCTACAGTACTCCTTTTGGGTGGGACAGCTGAGTAGTCAGAGCACTCGCCTTCCTCAAACTAACTTAAGCAGCATGGAATGTGGTTAGCAAGTGGATGGGTGACTGTTTGTCCACCTTTGTTTCAATACAGTCCCCAAGTTCACCCAGCCTCATGTACCCAGCTTTAGGGTCAGGGCTGGTAAAGCAGCAAGGGAGAGGAGATAGGCATTGCTCTCAACATGCTGGCCCCTAGAGAAGCTGAGGTATCTGATGCCTCTCTCCCTTACCACCATATAGGTTTGGGACACCACTACCTTTTTTAGTACTCTTGCATTCATATCACTATACTAAGGTATCCATAGAAATTTAAAAAACAACAACAGTAAACAAACAAAAAGCAATTGTTTAGTTAAAAACTAGCTTCTGGCTCAAAACTCATGTGATTTTTCACAATTTTCTAGGTTTTGACTTTTGTCACCAAACACTGCACCCCTCTCAGTCCCTTGTCATCTGCAAGCTTCCTAAGCACAATATGCATGCATGGGATCAGCACCATAGGAACACAAGCAATCCTCATTTGATGATCATTTCCAACTTTCTAGTGACTACCTGGTATTGCTCTGTCCTCAATCCCCAAAACAAGCACAGGTGCATGCATTTTTTCCTACTCTAAAAGATCAGTGAAAATCAGCCGAAAAGTGTTTTCACAAGCACTTAATGACCAGCGAGCTAAAGCTTGAGTGTAGGCAATGTGCACTTATTGCAGGCAGGGAGAGTAACTGAGATAGGTGGCCCACAAGTGCTGGGGTGACAATGGAATTGTTTACACAGCCATTAACAAAGATTTTGTGCACCTTGATAGAAGGAACTGGCGACTCTGCACTTGATTCTTGTCTTCAGAATTGCCTTGTTTGCATCTACAATGGCATGTAAAAAAAATGTCTACACATATGTAAAAGAATACATAAATAAACACACACATTTAATTCTTGAATGCCAAACTTTAAAATCATTTTTGCCTGATATTTCTGATCCTTCTTAGAAAATGTTTCAAGTGACTTTTTATTAATGTTGGGAATTTGTGAATTTTTGCTTCAAAGTCCATTGCTTATTTGCTATTATGTTTAAAGCTAGTGTTTTTCTTGTTCAAATGTCACTTTGTTTTACCTATGATAACCATAGCCTGTAATAGCATACATACACACAAATGCACGTGGGTGCCTGCGCACACACACACACACACACACACACACACACACACACACACACACACACACACACACACACACACAACACAAACACACATACAACACACAACCACTCATAACGCTCACACGCGCATACATACCACACCCACACGCACTTACACACACACACACACACACACACACAGCACACATGCAAGCTTAGGCCTACCCAAGTTTTATCTTTTTTTCCTTTGTCTTCTTCTGTATGTGCAGTTCAATGACTTTCTCATGGTTAGATCTTTTTTCCTTGTATCATTCATTCAACTTTACAAACACACATATATTCACTCCTATCTCCTCCTTCCCTTGTCCAGTCTAATATAGCTTGTTAGTGGATAGACAGTATAACAAAGATACACACACACACACACACACACACACACACACACACACACACACACACACACACACACACACAAACTTTGATTTTGACTTCCACGCACATACACACACATGCGTGCACACACACACACACACACACACACACACACACACACCAAACAAACAATACGCGCCTGGGCATGTGAGCACACACAGACACGTGCATGCGCATGCGCGCGCACACACACACGACCAACACAACATTGTGGTGAATATATAATATACGTTGAAATGAAGACAACACTCAGGCACATACACACACACACACACACACACACACACACACACACACACACACACACACACACACACACACACACACACAGAGTTTGACACAAAAACGTGCACACACACAGAGGCATGCACGCACGCAGGCATACAAACGAGCACACAAAACACACACAAACACACACTAACTCACACACACACATAGGCGAGCACAGGCAGCACACACACGCCCACACCATGCACACACACACACACACACACACACACACACACACACACACACACACACA
>JASPKP010000093.1:52500-55000 GCA_030674155.1 Stramonita haemastoma
CCAGAGGTACCGGGACACCGCAACGGGGATTCCCCTTTGGGCTTCCGTGACAGCAGTCATGTCAGCAGTGCACGTGATGTGCGCAGCCGGCGGGATGGAGAGAGAGGCGGTGAGGGGGTTTCCCCTCTTCGCTTCAGTGGCAGCAGTCATGTCAGCAGTGCACGTGATGGGCGCAGCCGGCAGGATGGAGAGAGAGGCGGTGAGGGGGTTTCCCCTCTTCGCTTCAGTGGCAGCAGTCATGTCAGCAGTGCACGTGATGAGCGCAGCCGGCGGGATGGAGAGAGAGGCGGTGAGGGGGTTTCCCCTCTTCGCGGCAGTGGCAGCAGTGCACGTGCACCAAGCAGCCAGCGGGGTGGAGGGGGAGGAGGTAACGGGGGTTCCCCTTGTGGTCGCGGGCAGGACAATCACGGCCACAGAGCACGTGATGCACGTGAGCAGAACGAGGAAGGCGGAAATGGTGAAGGGGGTTCCCCTCTTCACTTGAACCAGGACAATCAGAGCGACACCGGACGCACTGCGCGTGCGCAACGTGTGGAAGAGGGAATTCCGCACGTGGCAGACAGACCAGTACGGGTCTACACCACTTCTGGTCCCCTCGGCCTTCCCCTCCTGTCAACAAGGGCCCAGCCAACAATGCGCGACCCAGACGGTCAACTCGCAACGCACCGTAGGACAGGCCGGACCATCTTGGGACTCTGAACTTCCTTCTTTACAATGTTGAAAATTTGTATAATAAAAATAAACGATTTTGCTTTCATTGATTATGTTTCTTCTTTTGATGTTGTTTGTTTAACAGAAACTTTCATTGATGATGTATTTGATTATAGTGGTATTTTTCGTGATTTTGTCAAACTTGCTGCTCCTGCTAAAAGACTGTCTCGTTTAGGTAGAAACTCTGGAGGCGTTCTATTGCTAGTAAGAAAATCTTTGTCAGCTTTTATCTCAGAAATCAACATTAATTGTCAAAATACTGTAGCTGTAAAGATTAAGAAGTCTTTGTTTAACTGTGACAAGGATGTGCTGATGGTGGCATGTTATGTCGTACCAGAAAATGGCCCATTGTATGACACAATGGCGATTAAGGATGGTGTAGTGAATTTAGAAGAAAGCCCTCTATTGTTTTCTTTATTCATAAACGAATTGGCTCTCGAAATGTCCAAAACTGGAAAACATGGCATCCAACTGATATCTGATACTGTTGAAATATTTTTATTGTTGTTTGCTGATGACATTATTTTATTATCTGATACTGCTGTTGGTCTCCAAAATCAATTGAACTGTCTTAAGAGAGAAGCTGATAGATTGTGTTTGGTTGTTAATCTTGAAAAGACAAATGTAATGGTTTTCAGAAAGGGAGGGTACTTAGGCTCTCGGGAAAGGTGGGTGTATGGGAATGAGCAAATTAAGGTCACTAATTCTTATAAATATTTAGGAATGGGTTTCACAACAAAATTAAGCATTAGTAGTGCTCTGGTAGATGTTTGTAGCAAAGGAAAAAGAGGGGTTATGGAAATACTGAAATCCATGAAAAAATTAAATACAGCAGATCTAGAATTGTTTTGGAAGATGTTTGACACACAAATAGAACCAATATTAACGTATGCATCTGAGGTTTGGGGATTGTGTGAGGAAGGTAAGCTAATTGAAAAAGTTCACACATTCGCTATAAAGAGATTTCTATCTGTGCCCTTGCATGCATCCAATAATTTAGTCTATGGGGAAAGCGGAAGATATCCGTTATACGTAAGAACATGTGTTAAAAGCATTAAATATTGGTTAAAATTGGCTAAACTACCAGCCTCTAGAATATGTAGGCAGGCCTATGAAATGCTGGTCTTACAACATGAAACTGGTCGACACAATTGGGTGTCTAATGTACAGAAAACTTTATGTGAGAATGGATTTGGTATTGTGTGGCTGAGTCAAGGTGTAGGAGTGTGAATATAGTTTTATAAATGAATTTAAAGATAGACTTATTTCATGTTATAAACAGAATTGGCATTCGGAAATAGTGAATAATGACAAATACAGGTGGTACAGCTCGTTTAAGAGCGTATTCCAAACAGAGAATTATTTGTCTTTTCTAACCAACAAATGGTGCAAGATCAGCCTAACTAGATTTCGGCTGAGAGTTAGTGGCCTTAAAAATTGTAAGCAATGGTTTTCAAGTGAAGATAACTCTAATGATAGTATGTGCCCTTCATGCCAAAATGCCACAGAAGATGAAGCTCACTTTCTCTTCAACTGTGTGGCGTACTCTGAAAAACGCAGAAACTGTGAAACACTAAATGTCCTTACAGGCACCACTGATATTAATTCTGTTACTAATATGCTTTCTGACAGCAACGAAGTGAGAATAAAAAGCTTAGCTAAATTTATCGACGAAGCAATGAATATCAGAAAAAAAGATAATGGAACAGAATCTTTAGTTCCCGGATGGTCCATCATAGATCCTATGCGTGCGTGCCTGCGTGCGTGCGTGCATACGTGCGAGAGAGAG
>JASPKP010000093.1:70000-72500 GCA_030674155.1 Stramonita haemastoma
AGCATTGATTTGCTTTTTTTCATCAAGCCATCTATCTAGGGAAAAGAAGAGAGAGAGAGAGAGAGAGAGAGAGAGAGAGAGAGAGAGAGAGAGAGAGAGAGAGAGAGAAGAGAGAGAGAGAGAATACACTATATACATGTATCATGTTTTACATTCATATTCAGTTTGTATGACATTAAGAGAAAGACTACAGAGAGTTGTGTATAGTGTGATGTTTTGAGTTAGCACTTATTATAGAATATAATAGTAGTATTATTACTGGCTGTCTACTAAGCCTCAGTGATAATAGATCTAGACCATGTCATCAATAATGATCCATGTGTTGAAAAGGGATAATATAACAATATCCTCATGATAATATGAATATCATCTAATTGCCAAAATTTAATCACCGTGATAAACATTTGTTATGGGAATGTTTGCTTGGCTGTACACTGTACCTGTGCTGGTCAGACTGATCTGTGCATTTTTTTTTTTAATGTAGTGAGGTGTCTTAGAAAATTCACACACTAACACCTTTGCAAAAAACAAAGAAACAACACACACCACACAACACACACACACACACACACACCACACACACACACACACACACACACACACACCACACACACACTTGATACAAATCACAGGCCAGATCTTGGGAACTATCTAAAGAATGGGGTTACAAAATTATGAAAAAAAACAAACTTTGATGTTGACTTATGTGCTCTGAGATGTTTGCTTGTGTTTGCATGCCATGGTGTGACTATACAAACACAAAACTGTGTTAGAAACTCATACTAGTAAAATGAAAAGAAACCCGACAGAGAATAGAAATCCAACTTCAGCAGCTTCACTTTGAATTGTTTTGATTTCTTGAAGTGTTATTTTTTTTATTTGTGAACTGCAACAAGAAGAATGACCCAGTCAAGTAACTAAGAACTATTGATTCATTGTATTTCTTGGTGGTTATACCTGTTTGTTGATTAACCCCCCCCCCCCCCCCCCCCCCCCCCCTGACTTTCACTGATTATATTGCCATCTATAAAACAGGAGGCTAGCGTTGAAATCGCAGGCGAAACCTGAGAGGAATGTTACTGGCTATGCTGTGTAAGTGTTCATAGACAATGCCTGTCTCCCGAGGGGGCAATTTTGCCAACGGGCTCGGGAAATGACCAGAACCAACTTTCAGTTCTTGTTCCACGTGTGCCGCGCGGACTTGTGTTGGCTGTGTACTTTTTCTTGGCTTTTCTGTCCTTTTCCCGCCTTGCTATGAACACCAACCTGCCAGTGATTAGGCGGAGTTTTCTGCGCGAGTAACCATCTCGCGGCAACCGCCTACCAGCTTTCTCTATAACCGGGGCCTTAGAAAGCAATGAAAAAGCTTATTGCTAATTTCAAGTTCTACACATGTTATTAAAACTAGACCTACAATGTATTGTCTCACTAGCCTAGTCTGCTTTCGATTTGTGCTGTTGACCAGCATGTGAAACTATCTCTCAACGATGTTTTTAAAGGCAGTTTTCTGTTCAATCACGGAATTAATAAAAAACAAAACAAAAAAAACTAGCTGAGATGCTAAATTAATGATAGATATGCCAATATCTGGTGTCGATTTGCATCATTTTCCCATTAAAAAAAAAAGGAATCGCTTCAAACTGAAGGATGTGCAAGTCGATCTTCACCAAGTGTGTCTGATATTAGGGAGTGTTTACGAACCAAATAGATGATAATTTTACACATAGGCTACTCAGCAAAATGAAGCTGTGGATTCCTTTAATACAGGTCTTAGCTTGATATTTCATGCATTAACTTGTCAAGTTTGTCCTTGTAAATTCCGTGACGTTTAAGTATTTGACTGGTCGGGCATTGCTTCTTTTCAATGTTTCCGCCATTTTTTGTTTTGCTCAAAATGAAGTAAACATGGTTGATAAACACCCTCACTTTGATTAGCCGGCGGTCAAAGTGAATTTAAACCCAATTATATTAGGTTATACCCCTACTGGATTTAGAAAAATACAGGCCCTTTCAAGCGCACAAACCCACATTAATGTTTAGTTTGCCCGATGTTCCGTATTTAGGACCGAAAGTGGTCGAACCGCGACCCCGCGCTAAGCGTCTTGAAACTTCCGATTTTTAACTGAGTTTAGCCTTTCCTATCCACTTAAAACTTATACCGAATTAAAGCTGGAAGCGTGCTTTTTCTGTTTTGACCCATTTTGAAGTTGATGCAGAGTAATGAGCACATTGGTCCTTTAGCGATTTTCTACACATACCGATTCTTCTACACATACCGATTCTTCTACACATACCGATCTTCTACACATACCGATTCGCTCCGCTAATGGCGGCTGGCGGTACATCGAGCCTATAACGCGCTTCGATTTTTGTGCAAGAGTGGGTGTGTTTGGAATTGTTTTGTTGTCAAACCATGGCATGCAAAAACCAAACAAACAACCCAGAGCACATAAGTAAACATCAATATTTATTTTTTCATAATCTTTACGCCCCATTCTTT
>JASPKP010000093.1:77500-87500 GCA_030674155.1 Stramonita haemastoma
TTCAGTCAGCTTTGTAGAATACAGCATTTCTTTCTTCAGTCACTTTGTAGAATACAGCATTTTTCTTCAGTCAGCTTTGTAGAATACAGCATTTCTTTCTTCAGTCAGCTTTGTAGAATACAGCATTTCTTCAGTCAGCTTTGTAGAATACAGCATTTCTTTCTTCAGTCAGCTTTGTAGAATACAGCATTTCTTTCTTCAGTCAGCTTTGTAGAATACAGCATTTCTTTCTTCAGTCAGCTTTGTAGAATACAGCATTTTTCTTCAGTCAGCTTTGTAGAATACAGCATTTTTTCTTCAGTCAGCTTTGTAGAATACAGCATTTCTTCAGTCAGCTTTGTAGAATACAGCATTTCTTTTTAGTCAGCTTTGTAGAATACAGCATTTCTTTCTTCAGTCACTTTGTAGAATACAGCATTTTTTCTTCAGTCACTTTGTAGAATACAGCATTTCTTTCTTCAGTCAGCTTTGTAGAATACAGCATTATTTCTTCAGTCAGCTTTGTAGAATACAGCATTTTTCTTTTCTTCCAGTCAGCTTTGTAGAATACAGCATTTCTTTCTTCAGTCAGCTTTGTAGAATACAGCATTTTTTTCAGTCAGCTTTGTAGAATACAGCATTTCTTTCTTCAGTCAGCTTTGTAGAATACAGCATTTCTTTCTTCAGTCAGCTTTGTAGAATACAGCATTTCTTTCTTCAGTCAGCTTTGTAGAATACAGCATTTCTTTCTTCAGATCAGCTTTGTAGAATACAGCATTTCTTTCTTCAGTCAGCTTTGAGAATACAGCATTTCTTCAGTCAGCTTGTAGAATACAGCATTTCTTCAGTCAGCTTTGTAGAATACAGCATTTCTTCAGTCAGCTTTGTAGAATACAGCATTTCTTTCTTCAGTCAGCTTTGTAGAATACAGCATTTCTTTCTTCAGTCAGCTTTGTAGAATACAGCATTTTTTTTCAGTCAGCTTTGTAGAATACAGCATTTCTTTCTTCAGTCAGCTTTGTAGAATACAGCATTTTCTTCATCAGCTTTGTAGAATACAGCATTTCTTCAGTCAGCTTTGTAGAATACAGCATTTCTTTCTTCAGTCAGCTTTGTAGAATACAGCATTTCTTCAGTCAGCTTTGTAGAATACAGCATTTCTTTCTTCAGTCAGCTTTGTAGAATACAGCATTTCTTTCTTCAGTCACCTTTGTGGAATACAGCATTTCTTTCTTCAGTCACCTTTGTAGAATACAGTGTTTCTTCAGTCAGCTATGCAGAATAGAGTATTTCTTCAGTCAGCTTTGTAGAATACAGCATTTCTTTCTTCAGTCACCTTTGTAGAATACAGTGTTTCTTCAGTCAGCTATGTAGAATACAGAATTTCTTCAGTCAGCTTTGTAGACTACAGTATTTCTTCAGTCAGCTATGTAGAATATAGCATTTCTTCAGTCACGTCAGCTTTGTAGAATACAGCTTTAATTTCTTCAGTCAGCTTTGTAGAATACAGCATTTTTTCAATTAGCTTTGTAGAATACAGCATTTTCTTCAGTCAGCTTTGTAGAATACACAATTTCTTTCTTCAGTCAACTTTGTAGAACACAGCACTTCTCCAGTCAGCTTTGTAGAATACAGCATTTCTTTTTTCAGTCAGCTTTGTAGAATACAGCATTTGTTTTTTCAGTCAGCTTTGTAGAATACAGCATTTCTTCAGTCAGCTTTGTAGAATACAGCATTTCTTTTTTCAGTCAGCTTTGTAGAATACAGCATTTCTTTTTTCAGTCAGCTTTGTAGAATACAGCATTTCTTTCTTCAGTCAGCTTTGTAGAATGCAGCATTTGTTTTCAATTATCTTTGTAGAGTACAACATTTCTTCAATGAGCTTTATACAATACAGCATTTCTTCAATTGGCTTTGTAGAATACATTTCATCAATCTTTACGTCAATTCATTGTTACACTTAACTACAGTGTGTCCTAAGTGAATCATGGCTCTATACTGTTTGACACTGTCAGTGCAGATACTTTAACATCTCTTGTTAGTAATATAAACAAGCTCTCAAGGCAGTTCTCTTAAAGCCCTGAAGTTCAGCTGAATATAAACACACAAAACTAGCAGTCTTTCAATTAAGAGAAATGGTTAAAAACTGCACCGTGTAAGATACCTGATTGTGAGGCAGGGTGTGTCCCATGAAAAACTGGTCTGTATCACTGTGTCAGACACCTCACTGTGAGGCAAGGTGTGTCCTGTGAAAACTGGTCTGTGTCATTGTGTCAGACTTCTCACTGTAAGCGAGGTGTGTCCTGTGAAATCTGGTCTGTGTCACTGTGTCAGACACCTCACTTATAGTCACACTTCGATGGCAGGTAAAAGGGTGGCATTGGTAAAACTTCACTTCAATGTCAGATAAAAATAGTGGCATAGGTAAAACTGCATTGCTGGTGACCCCTAAGTTCTAGCCCAGGAGCAGAAAAAAACAAATTTTCAGTCACATTCAAATTCAAAGTCAAGTTAAAAGCGCTTTATTCATACCACGAAGGGCAGTTACAATACTGACAGGCATATTCATATAAATAATAATCTAAAAAAACACAAAATAGCTATATGATTATATTGGTTCAAACATTTTAAGACAACTTCAAATTAATACCATCACACACACACACACACACACACACACACACACACACACACACACACACACACACACACACACACCACACACACACACACGTACATGCAAACACACACACACACACACACACACACACACACACACACACACACACACACACACACACACACACACACATGCACATGCACACACACACTCACTCACAAACGCACACACACACACATGCACGCCCGCACACACATACACACACTACAATGTAGGAATACGATAAGACCGTTGACTAAAAAAGACATACAAACTTATTATTTACGTATGCACGCTCGTGCTCGCACAGACTTGAACACATTCACGCACGCACTCACGATGGTACACACACAAGCACACACATTCACCTTCCTCCCCTCCAACCCCCCACACACATATGCATACATTCTTTAAGACCATTGGCTTGAAAAGACATAACAGCTTATTACATTTTCAAACAATCACAAAATTATGATATTGTCATAACATTGATAGTGTCACCAATGTCAGTGTCTCTGACACAGTACTTCAGTCATGACATTTACTGTGTCACCAATGTCTGTTTCTGACAAATCACTCCAGTCATGACATTGACAGTGTCACCAATGTCTGTTTCAGACACATCACGTCAGTCATGACACTGACAGTGTCCCCAATGTCTGTTTCAGGTCATCTATATTGAACAATGGCGCAGCCTGGTCCAAGCAGCAGCACTGGTGCTGGTCAAGGGGTAAGTGTGTGTGTGTGTGTGTGTGTGTGTGTGTGTGTGTGTGTGTGTGTGTGTGTGTGTGTGTGTGTGTGTGTGTGTGCGCGCGCGCTCGTGTGTGTGTGTGCGTGTGTGTGTGTGTGTCTAAAATGTGTGTAAGTGTAAGTGTGTGTGTAAGTGTATGTGTAAGTAAGTGTGTGTGTGTGCTGTGTCCGTGCGTTTGTGCGTGCGTGCGCTCATGTGTGTGCATGTGTCTGTGTAGTAGTTCTTCAGTTTAACGTCCTTCCACTAAATAGTGATATCAGACGGGAAAGTGTATATGAGTGAGTGAGTGTGTGTATGGAGGGGGGGGGGGGGGGGGGGGGGGGGGGAGGGGGCTGGGTGGGTTGGGATGAGCACATAGCTAAATTTCTGCATTAAACAACTATAAGAACCAAAAATCAAAACAGTAGAACAAGAATAATGAAGAGAAAGAAATAACGTCTTAAACACTAACTTTGCAATTCATATAACTAATTAAAAAAAAAAAATCATTAAACTATAAAAACCTGATGATAGGACTATGACTTAATGACATAACAATTTCTTTCATTAGCGAAATGTCTTTTAGAATTTGCTCTATGCAAACGTATGTGAAAACAGGTAAAAAGTTTTTCAAATCTCTGCATTCTAAAAGAATGTGACTTATTGTAATATTTTCGCCACAGATACATGTTGCTTTTTTTGAAAATTTCGATCTAAAAGCATTTAGCTTGAATCTATAAATAAGAGATACAACATTTCTATATTCATGAGAGTTACGGCATTTGATCTTATCAAAAGATAATAAATGGGTTACATCATCATTCTGGTGAGAACCAATACTTTGTTTCTTTTTAAAATGTTTCCAACATGCATTTTGTAACATGCTATAGCCCTCATGAACAGATAAGGGGACATTAATGCTGCAGGACCCATCAGTGTGCTTTGCTCCACATTTTGCTACTTTGTCAACTATTTCATTAAAGTAGATACCACAATGCGAAGGAATCCAGCAAAAGGTAACACAAGTGCCTCGTAACATCAGAAAATGAATTAGATGTCCAATCTCAATTATGAGATCTTGTCTCACTTTTGTACTGGAATTTTTTAGAGCAAGTAAAACCGACTTGGAATCAACACAAAAAAGCGTTTGAAATATGTCTTTAGGAAAATCTAGAAGAAAATATAAAGCCATCAAAATGGCAGATAATTCAGCTGTAAAAATAGATCGATTTTTCCCAATATAAAAAGATCTTTCTACTTTCAATGAAGGAATTACAAAAGCTGCTCCTGCCTCGTTGTTGTTTAAAAGTGAGCCGTCAGTGTAGATTTTTAGATGATCTGGATATGTAGTCTGTATATGTTCTTTTACTGACGCGCTAAGAATATTTTCATTACCTTTTTTGGTTAAAGAAGAATAATTTAAGTCAAAATTAGCTCTCTGAAGCTCCCATGGTGGGCAAGATGAGATGTTAATCTTTGACTTAGTTGTTTCTGTAGGACATATTTCTGCCTTATCAAATAATTGAGAAGTGTAAGTTCTAGCCGTGGTAACAGAACGAATAGTATGTGCTCTTTTGGGGAAATTGACATCAGATCTTATATTTATTTCGGTATCCACATTGCTTTCTTGTTTTGAACAACGCAAGAGATATTTAGCCACAGCCAGTTGTCGATGATCATCTAAAGGTAAAATACCTATCTCTTTATAAGTACCCATGGATGATGCATGAAAAGGTACACCCAAAGCTAATCGAAAAGCCTTACAGTCTAATCTTGTCATTTTTTGCAATAAAGATTTTGGAGCACTGAAAAATGCTTCCTGGCCATAAATGAGTCTAGAACGTACAAGAGATAATGCTAGATGCTTTAAAACAGCTACATCATGAGCCCACACTTGTTTACTGATAACTTTCAAGAAGTTAAGACTTTTTCGGGCTTTAGTATTTAAATAGTCAATGTGATAATTCCAACTTAGTGAGGATGTAAAGTGTACCCCTAAAAACTTCACCATAGATTTATATTCTAAAGCTTTCCCATCTATCTGAAACACAGGTAGAACTGGTGGATTAGTTCCATTATTAAAAAGTACGAGATTAGTCTTTTCGGGAGACAGTAGCAGTCCATTCTCAAAGATGTAGTCATTAAGTTTGTTTAACTCAAGCTGATAAACGTTTTTTAAATGATTAAGATGCCTCTTTGGTGTTCTCTTTTTCATTGTGACATTCATCCACATACAAATGTCGTCAGCGTACTGGACATGGATAGCATTACTTGAGAGACACTTTGGTAGATCATAAAGAAGAATATTGAAGAGATGTGGCGCAATGACTGATCCCTGTGGAATACCCATAGTTGGAAATCGTAAGGAAGAATACGAATTTCCAACTTTGACCTGCATGCATCTTTCGGAGAGAAATGTTTTAACATAATAATAGACATTTCCAGATAAGCCAATAGATTTTAATTTGTACAGTAACCGTTTATGCCACACCTGATCGTATGCTTTCTGTATATCAAAAAAAGTAGCGAGCACATTTTTCCTGCAGGCAAATTGTTGTTTAATCTGTGTGCTGAGTTTAAACAGATGATCAGCTGTGGATCTACCTTTTTGAAAACCTGCTTGACAAATAGGGATTATTTGGTTTTTATCACAGTAATATATTAGTCGGTTTAGAATTATTTTTTCCATGAGTTTCCCTGTGTGTGAAGTTAAAGCTATTGGTCTGTAACTGTTTTTATCACTTTTAGATTTACCCTGCTTTGGGACTGGCACTAAAACGGAATGTTTCCAAATATGTGGAATGACCCCCTGAGACCAACAAGTTTGAAATAGTTCAAGCAGTAACATTATCCAATTTTCTGGCAGCTGTTTCAAGAATTCGTTTGAAACAGCATCTATACCAACGGATGTTCTTTTTTTCCCGAGAGATAGAAGAGCATCTTTCAGTTCTTGCAGAGTTAGGGGAGCATTGACATAGTGATTATTGTCTCCCACAGGATCGTTATACGTATCTTTTTGTTCTTCTTTTTCTCTATAAGCTTTGCATTTTTCAGTAAGACTTTTATTACTCATTGTATCTGAAAACATTTCTATGAAAGTATCAGCTTTTTCTAAATTAGTTGGGAGATCTTTATCTTGAATCTTAATTGGACAGTTAGGAAGCTTAATCCCACTTTTCATGTCTTTAAATTTATTCCATACCTTTTGTAGATCATTATGGGAGTTAATTTCTTTTAAGCAAAAGGAAGACCAAAATTGACGTTTGCTTTCTTCAACAGTTTTATTACAAAGCAGTTTTGCTTTTTTCATAAGAGAATGATTTTCGGATGTTTTATTTCTTAAGTATACTCTACAGGCAGCTTTTTTATCATTAACAGCTTTTTGACAAGCATGATTCCACCATATATTTCCCGAATGCTTCTGTGACTTCATGGGTGAATACTTTGGGATAGAACTATCAGCTGCTTGTAACACGTATTCTTTAAAATTTTCATTAAAAATATCAATGTCACTATTTTTTATACTTTCAATGTCAATCTGTGTTAAAATATCTTTAAACTTGTTCCAGTCAGCTAGACGATAATTGTATTTTGGGATGACATCTTTTTCTTTATCACATTGTAAAGAATATTCATTTAGAGTGATAGCAACTGGAAAATGATCACTTCCTAAAGTATCGCCTTCTACTTTCCAGTTACACCTAGAAACAAGGGATGGAGAAATAAAAGATAGATCTAAAGCGCTAGGTCTTTGGTTTGGAACATCTGGGATTCTCGTAACATTACCATTGTTAAGTAAAAAAGAGACAAGAATCAACAATGTTTTCAATAAACCGATTATTGGTCACTGATGTACATTTTTTATCCCAGAAGGGGGAGTGTGCATTGAAATCCCCACATATTAGCCATTTTTTATTAGAATCTGGTAATGTGTGCAACCATTCTGTGTTTTTATCATTAGGGCCTTTAGGTAAATATACCGAAACAATGTTTAGATCTATAGATTTGTTAAGTTTTACGCATGCAGTACAAGAATGCAAATGTGGTACATTAGTTGGAACAGGTGAGGTAGATTCATTATATTCTATACCTATATGCACATAAATGGCAGCCCGTATCTTTTCAGCATCATTTGCAACAAGTTCATGGATTGGTGGATAGTAGTAATTTTTCAGGTTGGGTAGTCTGTTTCTGGTAACGTTTAAAGACTGTAATACTAAAACCTCAAATTTGAATGATGCCAGATGCTGAATAAGATACGGTAAATTTGTTGTTAAAGATCTACAGTTCCACTGTAAAATTCTAAATGGATAAGTTTTCATTATTATCAAGAAAAATAGTTTGGTGCAAGCTAATATGCAAGTACTTGTACAATAACAAAGTTTAAAAAAAAATAATAATAATAATATATATATATATATATGTAATTGGTTCTCAGATAAAATAAAGATGTAACCCAATGTGTGTGTGAATGTATGAGTGAGATTGTGTGTAGATGTATGATAGTACAGATCTAAAGGGGGGGGGGGGGGGATATGCAACGGGAAACAAATAAAAAAAAATAATTAATATTTTTAAATATACGAAGAAACCAAACCTTCCCTCTTGCCCCCCCCCCCCCTCCCCCACTCACACACACACTCACACACACACACACACACACACACACACACACACACACACACACACACAACACGTACATGCGCGAGCATACACACACACACTCACGCACGAAGCAAGCACATATACACGCACGCATGCGTGTTTATACATTCAAGTACATACGCTCATATTGACAATATACACCAAGATTCCCTCTTTCCAAGTAGTGGGCATTGCATATTGGGGTGATGGTCTGACATAGAGAAAAGGGCACTGACTGTTATTTCACTGGGGTTTTTTTTCGTGGGCAAACTCAACTTTTTGATTATAAGAGATGTTTGTTTCACCATGAATTTGTGGCAAATAGCCTACCAGTTCATTCTTCATTCCTCTTAAAGACCTTCGGTTTAGTACAGAACAAAGGTCACGTGCAGTCGCATGCATAATATGTAGAAAGTTCATATTGAAAACCCTTCTTTTTTATGAACAGGTCATCCTTGGTTGATGGCATGGATAACACAAACATGTCCAACATGCACTCCACTACCTGGAGAGGAATGGGCTCCATAATTTCAATGTGCCCAAGACATACTGTACATAGGATTCAGCCCACAGATCCATAATCTTTTGAAGGATTTGGGGAAGTCATAAAGTCTTTTGAGTACTATTGCATTAACTCTGATATTCAAGAGATTGACTTTTTTAGCAGTACTATTCCGTGTCATTTGAAGACGAACTCAGTTCTTTTTTTTTTTTTTTTTTTTTTTTTAATGTGTCTGTGTGTCTGTGCGCGCGAGCGCGCGCGCGCGCGCGGTGTGTGTGTGTGTGTGTGTGTGTGTGTGTGTGTGTGTGTGTGTCTGTGTCTGTGTGTGTGTGTCTTCGTTTTAACGTCTATCCACTAACAAGTGATTTTATTCTGGACAAGGGGAGGAGGAGATCAGAGTGAATATATGTGTGTTTGTTTGTAAAGTTGAATGAATGATACAAGGAAAAAACATCTAACCATGAGAAAGTCATTGAACTGCACACACAGAAGAAGACAAAGGAAAAAAGATAAACTTGGGTAGGCCTAAGCTCGAATGCGTGCATGTGTGTGTGTGTGGTGTGTGTGTGTGTGTTGTGTGTGTGTGTGTGTGTGTGTGTGTGTGTGTGTGTGTGTGTGTGTGTGTGCGCGCGCGCACGCACACGCGTGTGTTTGTGTGTTTGTGGGTGTGTGCGTGCGCATGCATGCACGTGTGTGTATGTATCGTTATCGTTACAAATTTTGTTACAAATTTTGTTTTTAACGCATTTAGCTTTAATCGATAAGGAAGTGAAGTAATTTGCCTGAGCTTTGCCATGCTATAATGGGGAAATTTCAAAGCTATATGTTTTAGGTTACACGTCTGTATAACACGTTTATCAGATATGTTACCAAGGTCTTTATCCAATAACTTCATTTTGTTCTTTAATTCCTTTTCCAATAAATTGTAAGTCTCGTAAACTGAAAGTGGATAAATCAACTCTATAGATCCTTCCTCATGTTTTGTGCCCCTTTTAGCGGCTGGTCAGCCCACTCATTATAATACAATCCGAGATGAGAGGGGACCCAACAAAATATCACATCTGTTCCTCTCAAAGTTAGACAATGTATTAGGTGATTTATTTCTATCGAAATGTTAGAATGTGTTTTAACTGAACCAGATTGAAGAGATAGTAAGGCTGAATTTGAATCAACACAAACTAAAATTTTGAAGACAGAAAAAGGTAAGTCATTTATATAGTTTGAAGACATAAGTATTGCCATTAGTTCCGCAGTATAAATAGATCGACTTTTCCAAGGTAATATGATTTTACAGTTTTAAGTTTGGGGGTGACAAAGGCTGCACCTGCTTGTTGACTGTTAAGAAGCGAACCATCTGTATAACTTTCCATATAATTTGGGTATGTGTTTGCTATGTGTGATCTAATGCAACTTATTATAATGTGTGGATTATCATCTTTCTTGTAAGGTGTATGCTCAATGTCAAAATGTGCTTTGTTTTGCTCCC
>JASPKP010000928.1:17500-20000 GCA_030674155.1 Stramonita haemastoma
GTGGAGCAAAAGGCGCCAACAAGTCTCCTCCAGCCATCTCTGTCTTGGGCAAGCCAGCTGATTTCATTCCATGTTTTGCCCATTATTTTCATTTCTTCTCCTATAGTTCTCCTCCATGTACCTAACGGTCTGCCCCTCTTCCTTTTTCCAGGTGGGATAAATATTTTTTTAAAAAAGGTTGCATCTGCAAAACTTCACCATTGGTAAAACCTTGCAGCTCTAAGCAGAGAAACAGAGGGTGTAGGGGAGGGGGGGGGGGGTGAAAAAAGACATCACCATTACATAACCTTCAAAAGGCTTTGAATTTGATTTTGATTGTAAAAAATAATAATAATAAAAAGAAACACGCCCTTATTAAATTAATATGATATTCTGGTTGCAGACAACAAACTGCTAAAAGTGTTGTGATAAACGGAACAAAACAATACTATGTGATCTTAACTGGATAAAGGTTTTTGACAAAGGTAATAAAGATAAAAGAAGTTAAAATGAAATGGTCCCAGATACCACTGATCCACAAAATTCTAGCTACAAATAATAGGTTGGTGTCCCATAACCTAGGCGGTCGTAGGGGAGCGAGGAGTCAGAGACCTCAGCTTCTCTAAGGGACCAGCATATTGAGGGCGGCGCCCATCTCCTCTCCCTCGCTGCTTTACCTTCCCTGACCCTAAAGAGGGCAGGTACCCATTTATTTACAGCTGGGTGAACTGGGGGGGACTGTACTGAAGCCAAGGGGCACAAACGGTCACCCATCCAACCGGTAACTACACTCGACGCTGCTTAACTTGACTTGGGGAAAGCGAGCGCTCTGACCACTGAGCTATCCCGCCCCCAGCTACAAATAATTTTTGAAAAAATGAAAAGTGTTGAAAATAATAATAAATGCACATTCTGTACTTCTGAGAAAGAAACTGTTGACCATTTATTGTATGTTTGCCGCAAAGTTTCTTATTTTTTGGACAGAATTGCAAAACATTCTTCATAAAAATTGTGCCAATACACATGGTCTAGTGCTGTCAAAAGAACAGATTTTATTTGGATTTGATTCTCGATCAAAAGGAGATGAACTGCTAGACGAAATACTAATCACTGCAAATGTTTTAATATACAAATGTAGAGTACAAAAAGCGGCACCTATGTTTTCGGTGTTTAGAAAATATATGACAAAACAACATCAAATTAAAGAATATATTGCCAAAACAAACATGACTTTTAGTGTCTTTGCAGCTAAATGGCAACATTACAAACAACTAGATTATATTTTGTGTTCTGTACCACTTTATGTCACAGCAGATTTCTCTGCGTGAAATTCGGGCTGCTCTCCCCGGGGAAAGCGCGTCGCCACAAGTGCAGCGCCTACTCGTTTTTTCTTCTTTTTCCTGCATGCAACCGTTTTTGAAGAAACCGGGTTTTTTGCCGGTTTTTTATGTAATGTATAGCACGGCTAAATTGCTTCTTTTGTAAAACAACTGAATATTCACTTGGGGTATTCTCGAATGTAATCTGTGTACTCTCTCTCTCTCTCTCGTTTTCATGGTTTTTCTTCTTCTCTTTTTTCGTCTGTTTGTTGGTTGTATTTATCTTTTTATATCCATACTCTGAATATATTGCAAAATGTTACGCTTATTTGTTTATTATATATGTAAATTTGCTATATGTTATACAAACAAATCAGTTTTTAAAAAAATTTTAGAATGCAGTATACACTTGGCTTATTTACAATGTTTAAATCATTTAGAATACAATATATATTTGATTTATTTAAAATGTTTGAATCACTAAGTAGCATACGATTCATTCATAGGGAAAGTTTTAATCGTTTTGAAATGTAGTTATATATTCGGTTTATTGGAAATGTTTGTATCATTTGAAATGGTGGTAAGAAACTCGCGTAGAGCATGGCAGCAGAGAGTCCTCAGAGGAGAAGCCCCCTTCAAACAAGTGTTTCGGGCCTTTAATCTTCCTTACACTCTAGGGAGGCCGGCCCACATCCAGTTCATGACTCTGGATGTCTCTCTGCTGCCCCTTCATGTATGTAATCTATATCTGGATTTTTTTTTTAATTTAAAAAAAAAATTTTTAAAGAAATTTAAAGAAAGAAAAAGAAATCACCTGCCCTCTGATTCGCCCATTCAATGCCAAAACCATAATAATTCATTAACATCGGTCGTGCATGAGAAAGAAAGCCAGTGACTTTTAAATTAATCTCTGGCATCTAACTCTGCAGTTGTAAGCCCTTTGCGGGCAATCTGTTGTTTGGTGGTTCCCTCTGAATAACTCTTTTTCTCCAGTGACCACGAGTCCAAGTTATAATGAAATCGCCCGTATAATAAATTACAGGGTATCTTGTGGTCTCTACATAAAACCAGAGAGAGAGAGAGAGAGAGAGAGAGAGAGAGAGAGAGAGAGAGAGAGAGAGAGAGAGAGAGAGAGAGAGAGAGAGAGAGACAGACAGACAGACAGACAGACAGACAGACAGACAGACAGACAGACAGACAGA
>JASPKP010009291.1:0-10533 GCA_030674155.1 Stramonita haemastoma
ATTATTATAATAATAATAATAATAATACATGGAATTTATATAGCGCTATATCTTGTAAAAACAAATCAAAGCGCTTGCACTCGACCTCACAACAAACAACCAATGACAATAAATAATTCTAGCAAATACGAAAGCACACACACGCGCGCGCGCACCGCACACAACACACACCAACCACACCACAAATACACACACACACACACACACGACACACACACACACACACACACACACACACACACACACACACACCACACACAAACACAACACACACACACACACACACACACACACTTATAGAGGTTATACATTTTGACAGGGTGAATGGAATTTCAATTGTTGAAGGCAGGGACAAATAGGAGATGAAAACAGAAGGCAAAAATCTTAGGTTTGAAACAAGTGTGTCTTGAGGTTGGATTTAAAAGTGTCATATGTAGGCTTTTGCCGAAGGGAGAGAGGGAGGTCATTCCAGATTGATGGACCAGAAATAGAGAAAGAGCGGCGGCCAACGGTAGATAGGTTGAATCTCGGAATTTTTAAGGATAAGGTATCTGCAGCCGAGCGGAGGGAACGAGAAGGTGTGTACACGTGAAGACATTCACAGAGGTAGGAGGGTGCTGTTTTGTGGAGACATTTATAACAGAGAGTACTGATCTTGTAGTTAACTCTCTGTGGCACAGGCAGCCAGTGGAGAGATTGCAAGAGAGGAGTAATGTGTTCAGATTTTTTCTTTCTGAGGACCAGTCGAGCTGCAGAGTTTTGTATACGTTGGAGAGAGTGGATAGATGATGCTGGCAGACCAGCCAAAAGAGAATTGCAATAGTCCAGACGTGAAAGAATAAGAGAAGTGACTAGTTTGGATGTTGCATCAGTGGACAGGTACTTTCGAATTGCACTAATACGCCGTAGTTGATAGTAGCATGACTGACAGGTCTGGGTGATGAATTTTTGCATGGAGAGTGTGTTGTCAATAACGACTCCTAGATACTTTACAGCACTGGATAGAGGGACTGACGTATTGCCGAATTCTATTGAAGTTGTTGTGATAAAAGACAGTTTGTGTTTGGTCCCTACAAGCATGGATTCGGTTTTATCTGCGTTTAATTGTAATTTGTTCTGTATCATCCAGTTTTGGATATCTTGAAGGCAGTAGGACATATTTGTCAATAGAGAAGGCGGTTTTCAGGTGTATCACTGCTTAGAATCTGAGAGTCGTCTGCATAAAAGTGATGGTTGATCTGATGACGGTTAATAACATGTGATAGGGGAGCAGTATAGAGAGTAAAGAGAACAGGGCCTAGAACAGATCCTTGAGGGACTCCGCATTCTAGTTTGGTTGGTGTGGAATGAATCTTGTTTACTGCCACAGTTTGGAATCGGTTTGTCAGGTACGAACTAAACCAGGTGAGGGCAGTGCCTTTAATACCGAAAGTGTTTTGGAGACGGGAGAGAAGAATTGAATGGTCTATAGTGTCAAATGCTGCAGATAAGTCGAGAAGAGTGAGGAGGGAGATTTTCCCTGAGTCAGAAGCATGTAGAAGCGAGTTTAAGGTGTGCACTAGGGTGGTTTCGGTGCTGTGGTTGATGCGGTAGGCAGACTGGAACGGGGGAGGAGACTATTGGAATGGAGATGGCTGTTGAGTTGTTTCAGAACAACTTTTTCAAGGACTTTAGAGATAAAAGGCAGATTGGAAACAGGTCTATAGTTCTTCAGAGTGTTAGGGTCGAGGTCGTGCTTTTTGAGTAGGGGTGTAACTATTGCAGTTTTGAGAGCTGGTGGAAAAATCCCTGAAAGAAGAGATGAGTTTACAATTTTCGTGATGGTGGGTATAAGCTGTGGAAGGCACTGAGTGAAAAGAGAAGCAGGTATTGGATCAAGATCGCATGATTTTATCGTCATTTCTTTCAAAATTGTCATGATTTCACTCTCGCTTGCTGGATGAAGGGAAAGGAGAGGAGTGCCAGCGAATTGGGGATCAGGAGGCGCAGGTTGGAAAGAAGACTGATCCAGTCTGGAACGAATATTGCGGACTTTGTCAGAGAAGAAGGAAGAAAAAATAGCAGGAAGTTCAGAATGGCTGTAGGCGGTAGGCAGAGGACTTGCCTTATCAGATCCAAGAAGAGTTGAGGTGAGGGAAAAAAGAGATTTCATTGATGTAGCATTGAGAACTTGAGCAGAATAGAAATTTGTCTTAGCTGAATGGATTAAGGATTTGACTTTGTTGGTTTGTTTTCGTAAAAGCTGTCTGTTAATTTCAGTTTTTATTTTGCGCCACTGCCGCTCTAGCTGTCGGCGTTTACGCTTTGCAACCAAAATTTCGTGAGCGTACCATGGGGCACAGGGTCTATCGCGCAGGAAGAGGTCCGAAGAAGGTGCATGCTCATCGATTTGAATATTGATGGCTTTGAGGTTGCGACGGGTAACGTGCTTTTTCTTTCTGACAGGCTTTGCGATGTTGAGAAAGAAAAGGATAGCAGAATGATCAGAAAGCAGTTCATTGGTGACAGATACGGATGTGATGAGATTTAGTGAGGCATCAGTGATGAGCCAGTCTAAGGTGTGGCCTGATCTATGTGTTGGTTCATTTACTAGCTGGGAAAGAGAGTGGTTAGACAAGGAAAGAGAAAGACGTTTGACATCGGGAGAAGACTGGTTGTCGAAGTGGAAGTTTTCAAAAAAGGGGAAAACAGGATTTATAATATTTCACTTTTTTGTTTTGCGTGCGTTCGCATTTGGGGGGCCGGGGTTTTACAGTTTCATCGGAAAGGGGGGAATATACCAAGAAAAGGTGAAAGGAAAATAAAAAAAAAAGGCAAAAAATGCAGAAAAGGGTGGGAAAAAAGGAATTCTCGGCAAAAATTTTCCAAAAAGGGGGATGTATTTAAAAGTAACAGTGTTCCCCCTTTGAAAAAACCTACTCGTAAGGGAGACAATCCAATCTGTATGTCGTGCGGGATTCAAAGATGCAGCCCTTCAGGTAGGGGGTCCGGGCGATGATCAGAAAAACCAAACCGATGATGCAAAGGAAACAAAGCCGATGATGACGGCCGGGTGCGCTTTGCTGAGTTTGCGTGTGAAAGCAGGGGAAACTGCCAAAAGCGAAACATGCTCCCACTATCACAGCGCTCAGAAACATACTGGCATGAGAAAAAACCTTTCCCAACCTGTAGAAATTTTAATGCACATTTTTTTAAAAAAAAGTTTTTTTTTAGCCCAAACGAAAAGAAATAATAAAGTGTGATAGAAAAAATTTTAAAGGATTTTTTTCCCTTTTAAAGTATGACTGCCTTTTTTATGGGGTTTTTTTTTTTAAGAAGTTTTTTTTTAGGGCCTTGTTTCTCCCTTTGGCTGTTGTCTACTCTCTCCCGTCTCTCTTTTGGTTCCCCTCTGTTTTGGGCTCTGTCCTCTTTTTCCTTCCATTCCTTTATTCCCCCCAAAAAACAGATTCAAGTTTTAATTTTTTTAAGTTTAAAATTAGCGGGTAGAAAAAAAAAACACCAATGATCTTTATTAAAATTTATGCTTAAAGCTTTTTTTGTCTGCCCAGTACAAAGCCCTAGAGTGATGACTGCAGCACAGAACCAACCTTTTCCGGGGCATTTCAAAAACCGCCAATTTACTCTGTAAACACTGAATTTTTCAGATTTTAAAAACCAAGGGGGGGAAACATATTCTCGAATTAACTTAAAGGGAAAGAAAAAATGATTGGTTTCCCAAAATATTCCTTGCCCGGAAAAAACCCTTTCACTTTTGACGAAATTGTTTTCCTTATTTAAAAATATATATTATATTTTTCTTTTTCTATTTTTTTTTTTTTTAATTTTTAAATTTTTTTTTTTAATTTTTATAATATTAAAATTTAAAAATTTTTTTATTTTTTAAAAAATATATATATTATATATTTATTTAAAAATTATTATTATATAAATAAAAACCCCAAGTGTAAAAGCACAGAACAAAAATCCAACCCCCACTCTGTAAAGAATGCAAAATTTTAAATTTAGTGCGCCCCTTTCCCTTTTTTCCCTAGCCCAAAGTGTGGCCCATTTTTCCTGCTGTAATTAGCCAGCGGGCCCCATCGGGAAAGGGGATGGGATAAAATTAATAAGGGGGCTGAGGGAGCTGAAAGGGGGGGAAACTGACAGCTGTGGAAGGGATGTGGAGAAGCTACAAGCAAGCCTACCTTTGGGCAAAAGAATTTTAAAGGAAACACGAAGCGGCCTTGTTTCCTGGCTGCCCATATCCCAAATCATCTTGATTGATTGGTGAGATCGTGTATGACTGGAGAGAGGCACGGGGATACCCCCTTTTTCCGAGAGAGTAAAAACAAAAACCCACTTCAAGCCAAAAACCGCCCCTTCCCCCAAACCAAATCCCCTGCAGATTCTCCTTTTTGGGTTAAATGGTTAGGGGGGGTACTTGTTTTTCACGGCAATCGGGTTTTCCAGAGAAACACAGTTTCCCTGCAGAATGGAGCTGCTTGAGTTTATCAAAGTTATACCCTACTTTGGGAACTTGTGTTCCCAATGAAATACCCAAATTTAAGGGACCTATAAAACTACTTAATAAAAAAAAACCCCAAATCTGTCAATTTATAGTTACAGTTTTCATCACCCAATAAAGGGTCGGAAGAAAATTTTTTTAAAATTTTTACCATAACTTTGAGAAAACTCTAAACCTCGGGGACAGGGGGGGTTAATGACATCAAAGTAAAAAGGGGACATTTCCACGTGGCTTATGCTGAGGTCTTCCCCTCAGGGGTTGACCTGCTTTCGTCCTTCCATGGCACAAACTCCCCAATAAATTTTTTCTTCTGCTCATGATACGGGCTGTGCAAAGCCAAGGTCATTGCAAAAGACCCAACCCAAGCCCTTTGGAAATTAGGACATAAAGGGAGATAAGGAAACCAGGGAGCCAAAAAAGGCCAGGGAAAAGATGGCAAAAAACCAGCAGGTTTGGACATTTCCTCGGGAACCCCAAAACCCCACAGGGTTTTAAGGTTTTTAAAAATTAAACCCCCAAAAAAATTAAAACCAAACGTATGCCCACAGCCAGCAAGCAGCCCAGTAATTAAAAAAAAATTTCTTCCCTTATTCTTATCATGGAAAAAAAAGGTTCCCAAAATTTAACACCCGTTTTGTTGTTGCGCTTTGAGAGGGGAAAACCAAAGGAAAAGTCCTTGAGGGGCCCCTCATCACACCGGGGAATCACTAAAAGAGTACATCTTGGATGAGAATTTAGCGTTTTAAAAACTGTTTTCAAAACCTAGCCAAAAAAAAAATTGGCGCCTACCCGACTTCAGAAGTTTTTCCCCTCCCCCTTTTAATTTAAGGATTCCCTTGATTCGCAAGATGTCTTTAATGGATAAAGAGCCCTAAACATAAAAAATTTAAAAACCCGTTAAAAAATTTCATTTTAAACCTCGGCACTTTGTTAAAACAAAAACATGACACAGTTTTTTGGCCTAGCCAAAAAAAATTTTTAAAAGCGGTATCAAAAAATTTTTGGGCCCTTTTTGGTTTATCCCCGGGAAAACGAACACACAAATCACATTACCCACAAAAATAGGGGGAAAAAGAAATTGAAGGGTCCGACCATGCCCGATAATCTTCCAACAACATGCAGGTTATAACCCTGAAGCCCTCGAGGTTTTGGGGCCCAGACAGAAGACACCGGGTTGCCCCTTTCCCCCTCAGCCCCTGTCGGGTAAAACACAGCAGCACTGAGGGGTTGCCTGGAGCCCCCAGCAAGAAGAGAACAGGGATGAGACTGCGTGGACAATTGGGTTTAAAACCCCAGATGAGGGTTTGGTAAAAAAAGAACCAGATTGGTCAT
Source organism: Stramonita haemastoma (assembly GCA_030674155.1). Taxonomy (NCBI): domain Eukaryota; kingdom Metazoa; phylum Mollusca; class Gastropoda; order Neogastropoda; family Muricidae; genus Stramonita; species Stramonita haemastoma. Next base: position 5,837 of record JASPKP010009291.1, read on the forward strand.
AGAATTTAAAATTTGGGGGGTTTCGATTTTAGTTTGTTACCTGTGTGCCCCAAAAAATTGAAACCCCCGACAGGATTTATTTAAGGTAAATAACCAGATATACTGCAGGGAAAACCCTTTACACCCTCCTATTTTTGTATTATTGGGGAAGTTTAATACATCTAAAATAAAAAAAAAATTTTGTGCAAAAAAAGTTTTTTTTACCTGCTGTTTTTTGGGACTATATTGTACAGAGAAAGGGAAAAAGGCCAAACGTGGGAGTTGTACTTTTATGAAAAAGTCACCCCCCCCAACAGAAAAAAAACAAAGTTGAAGGGATTGAGGCTCTTTTAAAAAGGGCAACTTTAAAAAAAAAAGGCCTTCTGGCTGGGCCAAAACTGATTCAAAGGTTTTAAAACTTTTGTAAATTGGGGGAAGGGCTGGGGGTCTTAGTTTAAGTCAATTTTCTGGAGATGGCCCCGCGCATGGGAAAATTTTTTAGAAACTGGAAAATTTTACAACCAAATATCCTCATAAATTTTTTTAAAACGATATCATTTTTTGAATTCAAAAAAAGGAAAATATTTGAATTAAACTTTGACTTTGTGTTTATTCTATCAAGGGATTCTTGTTTATAGCTCAATCTTTTTCCTGTGAAGATTTTGCCTCCAAATCTTGCTTTTTTCCCCAGCATAATTTTCAGTGGATTGTTTTGGGGCTCGTGTATTCTTTCCCCAAAAAAGTGCCCAAATGATCTTTCAAATTTTAATTGATGAATTTTTTTAAAGCCCCAAGAAATTCCCAATTTTTCCCCCATGTTGGCTGGTTATGTGCCCCAAAATTTTTGGGTGTGTGCATATGATTTCCCTTTACTTTTTTTATCATTTTTTTCACTTTTTGCTTTTAACCCTTACTTTTTTTCCCTTTCCCTTCCAAGCTCCCCTGGATATATTTTTTGTAAGGGGGGCTGTATTTCATTTTTGTGGTGGGAAAAAAACATTCTACTTTTCCCAAAATTATTTTTCAGAGTAAATTTTTATGTGAATTGGTCCCATAAAATAAGTGTAAAACAGAACGAAAAAAATAATAATATGATGAATAAAAACAATAAGGAGAAAGATTTTGGGGAAAAAAACAGACAATGGGGGGGAAAAAAACAAAAAATTTTGATAACAAAACGAAACCTTTCCCTGAAACAAAAAAAAAAAAATTTTTCCCCTGACAACCCTACCTCCTTTTGGGGTGGTTTTTCACAGGGTTTTTCCCCAGGGTTGACCTTGCCCCCACCCCAAGAAAAGCCCGTTCTTCTTGCCCCCAAAGGGTAAAGACCCCCCCGGGTTTTTTTTAGGTTTTCGTAATGAAAGAAAGTTTTGGGTGGGATGAGCTAACTGTGGGCCTGCCCGGCCCGGGGGGTGAAGACTCTAGGGAGCTGGATTAAAGTTTTGAGGGGAATGTGGGCAGGTTTGTCTTTAGGGGAAATGGGAAATAGTATTGGGGACACCCGAATCCCCTTTAATAATTTTTCCCCTTTTTCAGGGCTGCTTTCAGGGAATCACTCAACTGACCATGGGGCAGGGCGCTAGTATGGACAGCACTGGGAGACAGTAAAAAGCTTTTGCCTTGCCAAATTTAGTTCTCTCTTCTCTCTCCCCTTCTCTTCTTCTCCCTCTCTTCTCCCCTTTTCCTCTTTTCTCTCTCTTCTTCTTCCCCCTCTCTCTCTCTTTTCTCTCTCTCTGCCCGGGCAGCGGGGACTGGGAATTTAAAAAGACACGTGAGTGTTTTTTCATTATCCCTTTTATATTAAAGAAAAAATAAAAAAAAAATTTAAAAAATTAGTTCTCTCTCTCTCTTTTTCTCCCCTTTTTTTCTTTCTCTTCTCCCTTTTCTTCCCCTTTCTTCTTCCTTCTTCCTTCTTCTTCTTCCCTTCCTTTTTTTCCTTTTTCTTCTGGGCAGTTTCTTTTTTTGTTCAATGTCTGTCTGTCTGGGCTTTTTCTGTTTCTTCCCTTTTTTTTTCTTTTTCCCCTCTCTTCTCTTCTCCCTTCCTCTCTCTCCATCCTTCCCCACTCTTCCTCTCTCTCTCTCTCTTTTCCCCTTGCCAAGTCAAGGGGTCAGTTCAGTTGTATTTTGCAGCGACGTGAAAAGTAGTTAAAAAAAAAAAAAGGGTTCTTAATTTTTTCCTCTTTTTTTTTTTGCTCTTTTCAAGGTGTTTTTTTCTGCAAAAAATGTAGTTTAAAATTTTTACAATAATTCCCAACAAATTTATATCACACAACTGGGGGTTTTGTGCGGGGTGAACGTTTTACAAAACATTTGGGCAAGGAACAGAAAACTCATGGTACTTTAATCATTTTTCTCTTTTGGCCCCCGCAAATTGCCAAAGATTTTAACCGGGGGATAATGCAGCACCCAAAAATTTTAAAATGTAAAGAATGCTAAAACACAACACACACACACACACACACACCCCACCACAAACACACACACAAAACACCACAAACACTCCAAAAACAGATAAAAAAGATTGATGATAGATAGATAGATAGATAGTTTTGATAGAAATAGATAGTTTGATAAAATAGAAAAGATTTGATAGATAGATAGATAGATAGATAAAAGAAGATAGAAATTTGATAGATTAAAAGATAATAGAAAGGGAAAAAGACAGACAGACAGAAGAAAGAAAAGGGAAAAGAAAGAAGAAGAAGAAAAAAGAAGAAAAATTAGAAAATGAAATGTATTAATTTGAAGATAGTTTTATTGTAGTAAAAATTTAAAGCAGCAGCAGAAAACCTTTGTAAAGTGAAATAAAATAAATTTTTTTTTTAATTGTAAAGAAAATAGATGAAAAATTATTTTTAAAAATTTTGATTAAAAAAAAGAAATTGCTAGTTTGGTTTGGGGGACAAAAACCAGAAAAAAAGAGGGAACAGAAGGGGAAAAAAAAATTTTCCTTTCTAAAAATGTTCATTTTGGGGGTTCGGGAAAAAAAGGGGGAATTTAAAAAAATTTGGGTAACAATTTTCTACAACCCCAAAAAACCCAAAAAAAAAAAAAATAACCCCAAGCCTTGGGGTGCCCGGTTGGGGAAGAAGTTCCAAGGTTAAAAATTAAAAAACTTTAAAAAAAAAGGAATAAAGGAAAAGGGCTAGTGGTTTCCCAAGGGGGTGGGAAATATTTGAAAATTATCTAAATTTTGATTATTTTGGCAAAAAATTTTTCCCTGGGGTTCTTTTCCTTTGTTTTGAAAAGGGGTTTGGAAAAAGGAAAAAAAATTGGTTAAATTTTTTGGGGAAGGATTTCCGGGCAAACAAATGACCAAACCCTTCCGGGTGAAAAAAAACACTTGACCTTATTCCCAACCTCCCTATTAAAAAAAAAAAATTTTTTTAAAACCAATTTGTTTTAAAACGGGGGTTGGCCCCCGGGGTTTGGGAAAAAATTAGGAATCCCCCAAGGGTCTTTGGTTTTAAGGGGAACATTTTCCAGGTTCCCCAACCTCCTTGTCCCTTAAAAAAATTTTTTCGGAAAAAAAGCCCCCAATTTTAAAAAAACCCCAAAGGTACAATTTTGTTCTTTTGGCTTAAAGATACGGGTTTTTTCGGGCTTGACCCAAAAAAATTTTCAAAAAAATAAAGGGCCCCCTAACCATACCAGGGGAAGGAAAAGCCCAAGGGGACTTTTCTTGGGCCCCCAAAGGGGGTTTTTAAAATTTTGAGGCCCAATTTTAAAAAAAAATTTTTTTTTAAAAAAAAAAAAATTAATTTCTGGGCCCAAAATTCCATCCACAGAATTTTTTGCCCAATTTTTTTTAAAAAAGTTGAAAGTTGGGGATTTTTTTGTTTTTTTTTGTTTTGGAAAATTTTTTGGGTTTTTGGGGCCGGGTTTTTTTTTTTCAAATTTTCTTTTTTTTTTTTTTTAAAGGGGGGGAAAAAAAAAATTTTTAAAAATTTGACTTTAAATTTTTAATAATTTTAAGGGCCGAAAAAACATTTTTTAAGTGGTAATTAGTTATAAAAAATAAACCCCAAAAAAAAGGGTTACAAATTCCCATTTCAAAAAAGGTAAAATTTTTAAATTTTACCAAAAAAATTTTTTTAAAAAACACCAAAACCGGTGAGGGAAATTCCTTTAAAACTTTCATTTAGTAAAATAAAAATTTGGTTGGGGGAATTTTTTTAAATTTTAATTTTGGAAAATTCCAAATAATTTTAACAAGGAAAAATTGGAAACCAAAAAAAATTTTTTAAAACAAATTTAGGTTTTTAAACTCAGAGGAAAAAAAAAGTTTTTAAAAAATTAAAAAAAGACAAAAAATTTTTTTCAAGGGACAAAAAAGGGGTTGTTTTTTAGCATTTAATTGTTTCTCAAAAGAAAAACCTAAATTCTTTTTTTCCTTTCTTTAAAATTTTTTTTTTTTATTTGATATAAAAAAAATTTTGCCCCAGTTTTTACATCCCTCCCTTTAAAAGCGTTTTTTGTGGTTTTTTAAATTTTTTTCCCTGGCTTTTAAGGAAAATTTAAAACCCTTAAAAACGGGGAAGGGTTTTAAAACGCCAAAAACGCCTTTTGCCACACCTGGAAAACCTGGTTTTTTTTGATGGAAAATAGGTTTTAATTTGAAAAATGGATTTAGTAAGATGTAAATCCCTAAGGGGAGAAATAGTTTTTTTTTCTAAGTTAAATTATTTGGGGAATCCAAATTTCCGCCCCTTTTAATG
>JASPKP010009292.1:0-10533 GCA_030674155.1 Stramonita haemastoma
TTCCAAGGAACACAAAATTGATAACCTACTCTTTCTAAAGATGGAACCTTTTTTTTAGGTGTGCCAGAGAAGTTCTGTGTGCACACAGGGCCTCGGCGTATAGTCTCATTTGAAGGACTTTCCTGGAGAGTAGAGTCAGCCTTGAAATAAACTCCAGAGGTCAGATTCTCTTGAAGGGGTGTTGCGGTGGTGGCTCAAACCTGGCCATCAAATCACTAGGGCAACGCTCACGGCTTTAACCACCAAGCCATGTGTGAGTGGTGATGAAGGCGAAGAAGGGGAGGGGGTTACCAGGTTTTAGCCAATGACTGGTGATGAAGTCCCAGTGTTACTTCAGTGTTCTATATAGCTACCGTGTGATGGGAGGCGTGTTGCGAGACACAGAGAATCGATTGCATTTTCAAATGTTTAATGATGTAGTTTTAACATCCAGGTCCATGTAATATGCTTTAAATGTTATTGACTTTCGTAAAAATTCGGAAACAAACTAGATTATTATCCACTTGATTACAACATGAATACATTATCATTATCATTAGTGCAGTATTATGACACAATGTAAACAGTATTAAGACACTATTCCTGTAGCATCTTCTTTTTGAGGGAATCAAAGATATCCACAAGGAATGCTAGGGTCGGCTGTCAGTTCCCTCATGACACAGTGTCCACAGTGGGAATGATAAAAACTGTCAGCCAGTACCAGCACTGACAGCATTTTGCCCCAAAGTGATGGATGTCATATCATGTCATGTCATGTCATGTCAGTGACTGTGATGTGCAGAAACTGTGTCAGGGGCTGTCCTTACCTCAGGATGTCAAAGAGGCAGTTCGTCACTGCCTGTGTAAGGAAGACGTGGAAAACCCCAACGACTGGTGGCGGAGATTGCAGACAGGTGGACATAATCCCTGCATGAATGATCACCTGTATACAAGGCTTGTAGCCAGGTAAGATGACACTTGTAGACACTGTCATCATCATGTCTTTATCATCACCTAGTGACACTGTCATCATGTCTTTACCATCACCTGGTGACACTGTCATCATGTCTTTACCATCACCTGGTGACACTGTCATCATGTCTTTACTGTCACCTGGTGACACTGTCATCATCATGTCTTTACCATGACCTGGTGATCAAGGGAGATGATATACACACACACACACACACACACACACACACACACACACACACACACACACACACACACACACACACACATACACACACACATATATATATATATATATATATATATATATATAATATATATATATATATATATATATATATATGTCATTGTGACCCATGAATCCTAGAAACCAAACTGTAAAAAAAAGTCAGGATTCATCCAGTGGTGAATTCATGCCAGAGTTTTCATGATTGCAGAATGGAGACCACTCAACCCCTGGAAATAGTTCAGCCTGACAGTCCTTTGCGTGTGTCAGTGAAATTATCATAAAGTATATAGACTAAGTGTTTTGCTTTTTTTTTTAAATTTTTCCAGCTAGTGAGGTTAATGATATTGGCCTATGACTACTAATTGTGTCTTTGAAAATCTGAACTTGGGAATTGACACTTGACACATTATTCTCAGAAGACACCTCCAGAAATGTTTCAGCCTTAACCAGTGAAGAAGGTACAGGATTTTTTGTCAGTTTATGGAATAAGTTGGTTATCTTTGTCCATGTTTCATTTCTTACCTTTTTCCATACTTTATCGATATGTTTCATATGTGCAAACTTTGTTTCAGATCTGTCTTTGTGCCATTTATAATTGCTGCCTTTTTTTTTAGTATTGTTGCTTCCTGACACTCATTCCACCATGGATTGCAAACTTTTTTCTTTAGTTTTGTAATTCTACATCTAGGCATTGAGTTATCTGCTGCCCGTGTGGTGGCACTGCAGATTTTTTTAATTTATAGAATACATCTTCATCTTTTATTTACTGTGATCCATACATTCCAAACTTGATTGATACAACTCCCATTTGGCATATCTATACAAGAATTTTTTAGGGCTAAGCTCTACTTTCTCATCTTCAACAGAATCATCTTCATCTAACTGAATGATAATTGGAAGACGGTCACTTTCTAGTGCGTCTTCAACAGTACATCAAACCACATTAATGCCTAGCTCCGGGGAAACCAAGAACAAACCAATAGAAGTGGGTTTATGATTGGCAACATCAGGTAATCTTGTAACAGTTCCATTATTCGGTAGAATCAGCTTTTAGTCTACAATATTGTCCACTCACCTATTACAAGTTAAGCTGGAGCAACCTGTTTCCCCAAAAGGTGCAACATGTTTTATCCAGTCAGTATTTTCTGCTTTTGGGCCCTTTTAACAGTACACTGACATAACATTTAAAGAAGTATGCTTATTAATTTTATCAGTTGCTGCTGTTGCAAATACTTCATCTGTATTATCAGGTATCACTGATGAAGTCGCAGGTGTGTAATCTAGATCTGCTTGGACATATTTACATTTGGAACTTTTCTAGATCTATTTGAACAAGAATACAAAGGTTGGTGGTGATTTTTTTTATAGTTTAGGCAGCTTATTTGCAACCCCATTTAAAAGACTGTAGTGCAGAGAAAGAATAATTAGGTTCAAATAAGTGATTTTGAAACTGCAGTAAATTCCTTAAAAAAGATCTGCAGTTCCATCGAAAAATTAAAACTTTGACGGTATTATGAAAAGTAGTCTTCAATAAAATCTATGATGATGGAGATGTAGAAAGTCATGATGGAGATGTAGAAAGTCACCAAACAACATTGGGTAGAAGTAAGAGTCCAACTGCTATTGATGGAGTGGCCATGCTTGATATGATCTGGAATAACCCGTTGGATCTCCATAACACGCGACCCGAGTTCGATGCCCGGTCGAGGGGATTTTTCCCCTGGAGTTAATATCAGTGCTGACTCCACTCTCCCCCAAAGTCCTTCACATGTGACTATAAACCAGGCCCGTGTGCGAACGCATGGAGAACATCTTGCGCACACGTTAAATCCTGTTCCGTTTTTCGTAAGAGTAGGCCATTGTGTGCCGGTGGGAACAGACGACAAAATTTACAAAACTGCATACACACGGGGACTGGATGTAAAAAAGCACATGAATGCTTATTCCATTATCCTCGATATAAAAGAATGAAAAAAAAATAATGAAATAAAAATACCACTTTTTTCTGCACACTCTATCTGACCTTCCTTTCCTGTCAACAGACTCCCTGCCAGGTCTCCTCCGGGGTCTCTCCCAAAAGAGGTGGTGGACATGCCTTCCCAGGTTTCCTGCAAGGATGCTGGTACCTCTGTCTGTAGGAGGGATGGCATCTCTCATGAGCCTGCTGTTTCTGACATTCAAATTCTCATGTGATAAAATGGAAACCTGATGTTGTGGGAGCTCAGCAATCAAATAGGCATTGAGCAGTTCTCTCCTACCTCAGGAGCTGCATCATTGACAGGAGCTATTCTGCTGACGACCACTTTCGCTTTCGGAAGCTTGTTTTTAATAGATCTAACAACAGCTACCATGTTTTTTAATGGAGTTTTGGGATCAGTCCCTTTTATGTTGTTGATGCCAGTATGTATGACTACACAGTCAACGTCATCTTCTGGATCAATAGTGCCAACCTGCTGTTGGCAGTCTGCAATCATGAAAGCTTTCTTTGATGAGATTTAAAAGCTATAGGAACACCCCAAACGCTTTCCATTGACTTTTGTCAATGTTGAGTGGTGCAACTATAGAACACGAGGAAATGACTGATAGTCCAGGCGAATTTCGGATAACCTTGTTCTGAGAGATATATTTAGTTTTTTTGGTGATTCTAAAGGATTTTGGGGTGCTGAATCCAAATCCGTTGGAGGCCAAGTCGTAAATGTTGGGCATCTTGAGTTATTGCGTAATATCCAAGATGGCCACCACGGATACAGAGAATTTTAAAAGTAGAGGGTATTTGACATCTAATTTCAAATCAAATATTTTTTCATGCAAAATTATTAATCAGTTAACTGAAAGGGGTTCATATCATCACAATTGTACACTTTTTATAAAGAGATTACGTAATTTTGCATAATTTTACGTATTTTTTGTATTTTTTCAAGGTAGGCAAGAAATACTTCAATGGATATACTTGGGCATGCTATTGAATAAAATAAATAATGTAAAGCAAACAGAAACAAACAAACAGGCAATCTAAAACAAGCAAGCAAACAAATAATAAAGCTTATTCCAGTATTGAATGATTAATGGATGCATGTGTTGGAAAATATGGTTTAAAGAATCAGGTACATAAATTCAAATCCAATCAGCTCTCCACACAGGTCTTGTCCACATCATCATTTTCTGGGTCTCTGGTGACGTCTGTCCTGGGGGGTTTGCACAGAAAAAAATCTTTTGCAATTGCAGAATTCCCTGCAGGTCAGTGCTAACTTGGTGCAGGTGAAAATGGTTGAACTGCATTCAGTCTTGCAGGTGCAGCTGTTGAGATTCAAGACCTCGTCTGGTGCTGGTCATTGTCCCCGCAAACTATGCTGTGGAATGAGTGTGGACCCACACAGTTCCCAGCCACAGTTCAGAGGACTGATGTCTGGAGTTGTTGGGTGTTCTGCTGCTTCCTTTCCACAGGGCCACCTGATAAATGGCTATAAGCAGTGTGCTTCAAAGCTGGTCTTGGTTGGTGGCAGACAATTCAATTTGTGAGCGATGTGTCGTTTCTCTTTAATCTTTGGTCTGAAGATGTCAGCACGCGTAGTTTCCAGGTGTGTTCTTTGCTCATGGTTGTATAACATGGAAACACAATCCAAGCATGGATATAATTATGACGTCCTTCTTCTCTGCTGTCAGATTCCCAAGTCTCAGGAATCCACCAAATGACGAAAGCTTCTTCAGCACAGTTAGCTTGCCAACACCAGAAAAGGACACAGTGTAAGATCCAGTGAGTGCATGAGCACAGAGAAGGTGTGGCATGATGTTTGTGTGTCTTCTGATGACTTCATTTACTTTGATGATGGATTTGCCCAAACTGCATGACTCCATGGTCAGAAGGTCTTTAGAAAACCCATCAGTCCTGTAATGTAAGTGGTGGGTCCAAATCAAGACATCAGTGTCATCAGAAATCACACATGGATTTGCGTCCATTTCTTGCATCTTGAAGCACAGTCTGTGCCATCAACACATCAGCCTCTTCATGGTGGACAGCTGTCTGCAGTGGACCAACACCTAGCACAATGGCTGCAGGTCTGGCCCAGTCGTAATCATCTGCTTTCCCTTCACTGGTTCCATGACCCTCAGTTCATCTGCAATCATTTTGATGACTGGCTGCTTGTTGGCTGTTCCATTCAAGACCAATGTTTGCTTTAAAGAGATGTGCTCTCACTGAGGGTGTACAACTGGCTGAATCCTTCCTGTCACCCAGCAGGACAACATGACTTGGTATTCACTTCAAGGTATGGGTCAAACACCACATGCAGAACTTGTGAAGTAGTTTCAGCATAACGAAGAATGATAGCAACAGCTGCATTCACAAAATCCGACACTTTTGCAAGCTGGCCAGGCCATGACACCGTGCACAGTACAGCACAGGCATCCAGGATGACAACATCTGCAGGGTCCAGACGACGTGTTCCATGAACAGCCAGCAGCTTGTTCTTCAATGCAGACTTAGCTGTTGTGTGCATAGCGCTATTGACATCAAAAAATGGTGCCAACTCATGAGAAAAGAGAGTTTCTAGTAAGATATTGTCCTTCATTTAGGCCATGATTCCAAGACAATGCACAAAAATGAACTCAGTGTCTATGCATGAATGTCCAGCCTGGTCGTTGGGGGCTCTCTTTGTTACAGAAGCCATTGTTCTGATGCATCTTATCCATTTTATGTGGAAACCAGTGGGCCGGTGGCTTTCAAAAATCAAATCTTCACATTGCTGGGATTTAATTTCAACAGCTTCATGAACGTTCAGCGAGGGCTCATCTACATCATTGCTTGATTAAGATAGATATTGATGATGTGCCATTTTCTGAGTGTTTTCTGATGTCAAACTCATCAGTGCTTGTTGACAGGGCCTCTCTTATTCTCCCTCTGTCTGCAGCATCTTCTTTCAGGCAAGTATTGCATTCTTCTTTTGGAGACTCAACAGCTGTGTGGGATTCTTTCCCTCTCTTCATCTCCTGAAGATCGTGCAGGATTGGCGTCATTGTACTGTGAGAGTATGCCCAAATAACCAATGTGGACTCTCTTAATGTGGATCCAATAACCCCAGATGGTCCATGGCTATAGCACATGTATGTTGTCTCCATGAAGAGGTCAGACCATCTGTCATTCCAGAGACCTGCTTCATGGCGCATGATGTGTCCTCCACCAATGAACTTTTTGGACAGATCAAGATGTAGACTAGCTTGGAATGCAGACAATAGAGCCCATAGCGTGCGTAGTTGAAGTAACCAGCAGGAAAAAAAGTATGCATTATTTTCTCAACTGCAAACAAATAAAGTGGCCAGTCTCTCTCTCTCTCTCTCTCTCTCTCTCTCTCTCTCTCTCTCTCTCTCTCTCTCTCTCTCTCTCTCTCTCTCTCTCGTGTCTTGAGTCCTACTTTGTTTGGAATGTTTATTAATCAACTAGCAACTCATGTCTGAGAAGGGAAAACATGGTGTACAACTGATACCAGGTGCTGTAGAGTTGTTCATTTTGCTTTTTGCAGATGATGTTGTTTTGTTGTCTTCTACTCCTGTAGGCCTGCAAAATCAGTTGAATATTCTCCAAAAGTGTTGTGTGGATATGAAATTAAACATCAATACAGATAAAACCAAAGTTATGGTCTTTAGGAAAGGAGGGATTTTGGGTAAGGATGAGGAATGGTTTTTAGGAGATAAAAAGTTAGAAGTTGTAAATAAACATTGTTATTTGGGGTATGTTTTTACGACAAAACTTTGTCATAGGCTGGGTACAGAACATTTGTGTGTAAAAGGGAAAAAAGCACTAATAAGTTTAATTAGAGCATTTAAAAAAAAAACAAAGATATTTCTTACCAGGTTTATTTTAAAGTTTTTGATGTAAAAATTAAGCCAATATTGCTATATGCATCTGAAGTATGGGGAGTAAATCGCTTAGAACATGTAGAAAAAATACATTTGATGGCTTGTAAACGTTTTCTGGGAGTTCCTGTTAAAACACCAAATAAAATGGTTTATGGGGAAGTTGCCAGATATCCTTTATTCATAAACTCATATATTTGTGCAGTTAGATATTGGTTAAAATTACTACAAATGAGTAATCAGAGGTTGCCAAGACAGGCCTACGAAATGCAATTAATTCTAGATGAGAAAGGTAAAAAAATGTTGGGTAGCAAGTGTAAGGGAATTGTTGTGCAATTCAGGGTTTAATATTGTTTGGCTACAACAGGGTGTTGGTGATATTCAGGGATTCCTTAGTGCATTCAAGCAAAGATTAATTGATATGTTTATTCAGGAGTGGTCAGGTGTCATGAGAGAGAGTAATAGGTATGCAACATATAGATCTTTTAAAACTGTTTTTGAAAAAGAATTGTATCTTCATAGTATTGATATTTATTGTTTCAGAGTTGCACTGTCACAGGCCAGAATGAATGTTCTTCCTTTAAATAATAATCTCAACAGATACAGCAACAACAATCAAGATAAAAACTGTTCTTTGTGCAAAAACGTTATTGAAGATGAATACCATCTAATATATATTTGTCCATTATATACAGATTTACGAACCAGTTACCTGAAAGATCTTCTTCATGTGCCTATGCCTTTTCTTCTTCAGGCACGTAGTAGATGTGGTTTAGTGCAGCTAGCAACATTTTTATTCCGTGCTATTCGAAGAAGACAGACAGTGGCAGAACTTATGTAAAGTAACTAGATCTAGATCTAATAGTGAAAAAGATGCGTTGTATCAAGTGTGTACCGTTGCTTTATGATGAGACTTTGAACAAATTCGTTATATGCACATACATCCACTCCCCCATCTCCCACTTCGTTTTGAATTGTGGCCCAAGGCTGATGTTCAATAAAAACATTTTCATTTCATTTCATTTCATTTCACTCTCTCTCTCTCTCTCTCTCTCTCTCTCTCTCTCTCTCTCTCTCTCTCTCTCTCTCTCTCTCTCTCTCTCTCTCTCCACACACACACACACACACACACACTAATTCCATCTTTTCTGGCTTACATTCTAAAATAAGGTACACGAAAGATTCTGGGTCGAAAACATTGCTCTTTCTGATCAAGCATAACAGCTTCTCAAGACGCATCCGCTCACACAGTCGATCTGCCAAGAATGTTTGATAAAATGGTGTGCATATTTTTAATAATCGAGGATTGTACTTCACAAAAGGAACACAACGAGAAGTGTCAATGGTACAATATAGTCAACACAAAACGTGTAAAAGCCAAACGCCGGCACGACTCGCTGTGAGCGAGCCCATTCCGTTTCACGGGGGTGAAAACAAGGCCGCAGGGCGCCTGGCATGCAGCTGGCCCACTGTTTATAGAAGCCGCTTCCCCTGCGCGCTGTTGGGATGGTCTTCTAAAATCCCGGTCAGCTAAATTTAGAACGCCGCAGTGATGCCAGAAAAGTGTTTAGGGTAGGGATAAATAATGCTTTATATCAAGAGTTGCCCAACATTCCCAACTTGGCCTCCAACGGATTTCAAATAAAGACATATTAAAGTTTCAAAATCCGTTGAAAAACCTAATATATCTCACAAAACAAGGTTTAGTCGTATATATATATATGTGTGGGGTGTGTGTGTGTGTGTGTGTGTGTGTGAGAGAGAGAGAGAGAGAGAGAGAGAGAGAGAGAGAATGCGGGTGTGTCTATATCACCAAGAAGTGAAGGACATTAAACAAAACAAAACAAAAACAAAAAAGGTTTAGTCGATTTTACAATACCTCACGCTCGGACTATGATACTTTTGACGTCATCTGCACCGACAAGTTTCGAAATAACGTCATTGTTGCACGTTGCTTTTCTTTTGTATGCATACAGGTTTTGACTTCCTTTGGGACTTGGGCGTGAAAAGGATGGGAGAGCGTGACTGGTTGCAGGTGATTTTGTTATTTTTGCATAGGATGGAGGTTGCAAGGTGAGGGACTTATTTCCTGTCTGTCTGGGTAGCTACCCAACAAACACTTACTTGAGTAATAGTTTCCTCCCTGGGTTTTGCCAGCCTAGCCACCAGATCCTGAATTCCATGACACAAATTGTCGATAGTCGTTTTTAACGAAGATATTGAAGTTGTTGAGGTGGAATAGTCAGTATCCCCTGTTGCCCCTCCCTGGTAGCGGAGTCTTTTCTTCTGTCAGAAGCTGAACAACTGTTGTCAGATTGGTCAGCACTTGGTTTTTCAAATGTAGACGTTTCTGGCTCCTCCAAATTTGCTGGTGAAATGTCCCCTCTCTTAATTGTGGCACACTGTTGCCTTGATTTCGTCATTACTTCTTTATCATTTTATGAATACTGGGTGACTATATTTGCTAAGAATTTGAAGTCTATTGCTATTATAGATCGCAATCTTGGCGCAGAGATTTTGTGTGTGTGTGTGTGTGTGTGTGTGTGTGTGTGTGTGTGTGTGTGTGTGTGTGTGTGTGTGTTGTTCTTCTTCAATTTAACGTCTATTCACAATAAGTGATATTAGACACAAAAAGGCAAACAATTCAGAAAAAAGGAACTGTCTAACAACTATAACCATAATACAATGAAGTAATTGAATTAACATATTAAGTAACTGTGTAACTAACGTAACTACAACATATTAAAACGGTATATATATATATATATATATATATATATATATATATATATATATATATATATACATACATACATACATACATACATACATACATACATACATACATACATATAACATACATAATACGTTCCATGTGAAAAGAACAGCGGAGAAAAACAATGTCGAGAACTATACCATGGTGGGCAGAATGCCTTTGCTTAAAATCAATAAATGACATATTTAATTGCACTATAACAAATTACTAACACAGCTCTCTTTCAACAGCATAGCAATTTCACAGAGCAATTTGCAATTATTCAACACTTTCTGCAAAGATCTCTCACGTATGGTGGGAAGGTACATTTTTAACACTTGACATTCCAAAAGAATATGAAAGTTTGAGATTGCCCCACCACACACACAATGCACATTTCTGGAAAATTTTGTATGGAAAGCATTTAACTTCAATCTATTAATAAGACTGAGTACTGGCCTTTGGCGGGATATGTCTAACCCGTAACGAGAAGAGAGAAAGAAATTTAATTCAAAAATAGAAGAGGTACCATAGGAATACCCCGCATCTTCTTGTTTTTTCCTCACATGTTTCCAGCAAGCACTTTCCAACAGGTTATAATTCTCATGAACTGACACTGGTACATTCAAGATAGCAGCAGAGTCTGAATGAGCTGCTGCATTTTTAGCTGCATGTGTGTGTGTGTGTGTGTGTGTGTGTGTGTGTGTGTTGTGTGTGTGTGTGTGTGTGTGTGTGTGTATCTTTGCAT
>JASPKP010009293.1:0-10531 GCA_030674155.1 Stramonita haemastoma
TGAATGTTTTTGGGGGGATGTTTTTGTATTCTTGTGGTTGTGTTGTGGTGTTTGGTATGTTTTTTTCCTGTGCCTTCACTTGAATTCACCAAACTACCAAAAAATAAAAACCCCAACGGGGGTAAACCACAGGTGGACATAAAAAAAATTTGTCCCCCATCTGTACATCTAGATACCATCAAAGTCTAATAACCCTCCAGAATTGTCAAAATCCTGAGGGGGGGTTTCAAACCCCAAATTTTGGGCAAAAAAAAAAAAGAAAAGGGCGCAGCAAAGGGGACATAAAAAATCAATCATGGACAGCCTCCACCTACACCCCCGGCACCATAAGGGGGGTAAAAGTGGTTGCAAAAAGGAAAAATGTGACAATCATGAAACTAAAGATTTCACCCAAGGAAGGACCCGCCCCCCCCCCCCCTCCTTAAAAAAAAAGGACAGTCTGTCTAAAAACACGGGGTTTTAAAAAAAAAAAAAAAAGACAGTGTGTTGGTAGCAAAAACAGGGGGAGTTTTGTATTTCAAGTGGTGGGGGGAGAGGAAGGGTGTCACCCTCAATATCTGCGGGCCCCCCACAAAAAGCTAAGTCTCTGACACCTTCCCCTCCCTAACACCGCATGGGTCATGGAACACCCTTTTAATGGGTAAAACCTGTATGAGTGAGTCATAGACGATTTGGTGTTTTTTTTTTTTTTTTGCCCTCGGGGACGATTTGTGGGGGTTGGCTCAGATCAAAGTACCTGGGCAATGTGGAGTGTTGGGGGAGACCGGGGCACTGTGCCAGTACCTCACCTCATCGCAAAAGGGCCTCCGTCTTTATGTCGTTTGTCTTCGTGTGTTTCAGTGAGTGGTTTTGTGTTGTGGGTTGTGGGGGGGGAGGGGGAATGTGTTGGTGGGGTGTGTGTGTGTTGTGTGTGTGGTGTGTGTGTTGTGTGTGTGTGTGTGTGTGTGTTGTGTGGTGTGTGTGTGTCGCACTCATGATCTATGCCCAGGGGCGACTACCCCAAAAGGGGCATGTTTGAGGGGGTTTCACTCTGAAGTTTAAAAACATACTGACTCCTTCCCCCAAAAGTCCCCTTTGTATGAGATAAAAACCAACCCCCTGTACAAACCACAGAGAGCATCTTGCCACATGTTAAAAACCTTTTCCCACCTTTCAGAAGGTAGGCCGGGGCATCCCATAGAAAAAGGAAACAGTTGGACAAATAAAAAAAATATCGAAGACATGAGTCGGGTTTAAAAAAAAACCCCTGAAGTCAGAATGCAGCACCAAACGTTGGTAAAAAACGGTCGGGACACAAAAACATCGCTTGTGGACCTCAGAATTCAAACCCAAGGAACAAAAAAAAAAAAACCTCAATAAAACCCAAAAAAACCCATAAACAAAAAAAAAACAAGGGGTGAAAAACCAGCAACAACAGGTGTGTGAAGAAAGAAACTTTGTATATATATGATATCTAAAATGCCCCCCCCCCCCACCCCCCAGGGGGGGGTTAAACCAAGGAATGTCCAACAACAGTAACACGCAAACCGGGTCATTTTTTGTGCGGGAAGCTAAAAACGCGGCACGCTGGATACGAGACCTTTTGCCCCACCCTGAATACAAACAACCTGTCGGTCGGAGGGCATCGCCTTGACCTTTTACCAAAATTTGTAAAGGTAAAAATTCATTCTCTATCCTGCATTTACGGATCCCCAAAAAATTTATATTAATTATAAGTAAATCCCCTCAAAAAGGGCAACAGTTTAACCTGAATAAATATCCCCCCTGATTTGGACCCCCGAGGTTTGTGAGTTGTACTGGGCCACCCTGGTTTATTACCTGGGGAAGGAAATGTTTTAATAGGGGTCATTTAAGGTTGGGGTGGGTTTTTTTTTTTTCTTAGAGGACAGGTTAGTTTTTTAAAGGTATGAGGGGTAACTGTAAGTGGGAAATTACTGGAGCCATGAAATAATGAGGTGACAGCCCTGATATGGCTTTTTGTGGTCAGTAGGCTGTAAACAATAAGGGAAAGGGGTTGGGGGGGACCTTTTTAATATGATTTTGGGTTTTCTAATACTTTCGGGTGGGGAGGACTAAAACAATATGGGAAAGGATTTTGGGAGACCAATTAACATGGGTTTCTTTATGGCTTTCTTGTCAGTAGGCATAAAAAAATATGGGAAAGGGAAAGGGGGGATTCTCCTAACTTACATCTTGTCTCCCCCCCCCCCCCCCCCCCCGGTGTCGGGAAGAGGTGGAGAGCCAGAGCTGATTTTGGCCACCACACCCTGACCAAAAACACCATCCCCCCCCGCCGTGAGAACCAGAGCGGGTTTTTCAACAAGCAGAACCCCCCCCCCCAAACCTCCCCTCCCCCACCACCCTCAATGCCGCCGCTTCAAACGGGGAAAGTTAGCTCCCCTTGGGGGGGCAAAGCAAAGGGCGTTGGCATGGTTACTGCACCCTGACACGAAATTGGTAGAGGACAGTTTTGACCCAAAGACACTAGTTTTAGTTTTTTTAAAAACCCCCTTGTGGGTTTGATTTCTGCAAAGGGTAAAGGTTTTGCATATATGACCCCCTGCGGGGAGTTTTCCCCCCTGTTTACCCTGGAATGTAAGGAACTGTTCTTGTCCTTTGGGGGAAAAGGATAAACGAAAAACTTCTCTTTCGTTGGGAGAAGAGAAAGACTGTGCATCCATCGGTTTTTCATCTCGCCCTTGCTTATGAATTTACGTTTGGGAAAATTGTCCTAACTTTCCAGAAGACTGTTTAGCTCTTCGGAGTTGGGGGACTATCCTTTAAAAACCGTCGCCAAAATTTCCCCGCTCCAAATTTTCTCGTATCTGGGGGAACAAATGTGATGATGTTAATATGATCTGAGAGAAAAAATTTTTTGATTTGGATTTTATGTTTTAACCAAATGTGTTTGATTATAACATGTATCCGTTTCAGCCAGTTGTTATGAACACAAAAGTTTTTCCATTGTCATCATTGCAATACAATTATGGCCTTAAATCAACTACCATCTGGAAAAAAACTCAGCCAACAAAATTGAAAAAAAAAAACCCCCCGACAGGGGTTTGGCTTTGTTTGGCTGTTGTTTTTGCTTCTTTGACAACCAACGATTTTGGACAAAAGTGGGGGATCGATATGCTCAAAAAGGGGAAAAATAGCTGTTTGGTTCCGGGGTATTGATTTTTCCCCAAGATGGTGTGCGTATTCTCCAGGGTTAAAGGGAAGCAAAAGGGTTTTTCTCAAGATCTCTCATACTGTTGATTTTTGTTGACTCCCTAATTTTAAAAGGGGCTGTTTTTCATCATCACTTGAAAAAGTGATGCGCTCATTTATTTTTCGTGTGTTCTTGATCTGTTTTTTTTATGTCAGGTTTTTTGCCATACTTTTATTTTGTGATAAGTAATGTGTACAAATGACTGCATGGCACGAAGAATTATTCCCAGCTTTGGGGGAAGCTGTTGAAAAATTTTCGTGGTGCCCCCACACCCTGATAGGGGACAGGTGAAGAAAAGGGAACTTTGATGTGTTCGTAAAAAATTTTTAGCCTGTGTAATTTCTATGACCCTTAGGAGTCTTACATTTTTCACAATTTGCTTAAATCAACTACTTGAACAAATTTTAAAAAGGGTTAATGTGAGTTACGGGAAGGGAAATAAAGTAAACAGCCCTAAAAAAGGCCTTTGGGTCAGTGATGCGTAACAACTGAATTTATTTTTAAAAAGAAAAAGGAAAAATCAAAATACTTTCAAAATTGTCATAGTTTTTTGTTTGTTTTTTTCATTAAAATTTTTTTGGATCCAGAATTTTTCCATCCAATTTTAATAAAAAATGGGGTGCAATTTTTTAAAATAAAAAAAAGATACAAGCCCTTAGGCCACAAATTGTATTGTATGATTACAAAGCAGCACAGTGCAAGGTCTACACACCAGGTGTTATCTTGACAATGTTGGTTGACATTGTCTCAGCATGACCCTTCACATAACAACCCTATCCCCAAAAAGGATTTTCAAAAACCTCTAAAATCAGGATGCCTGCCTATATGGCCAATACATGAAAATTGTTTTACGCTAAACTCCCCATCGAAATGTACTTACAGTGGGCCTCACAGCGATTCCCGGGGGAAGAAGAGAGAGTGCATGTTGCGGATCCCCCCCCCCGTATTAATGTGGAAGCCAACAAGTAGAACAAATTTTTGGAGACTTGGGTCATTAACCATGTTGCAGGGTTAGAGGGGAAACTGGGGTATTTTTTTAACAAACAATTTCGCAAAAAACGAAAAAACCAAAAAACCAGACTTGTATATCGTTAGAAAAGGGTTTTTTGGTTAAATTCCTTTTATTCAAAATCAATTTTTTGTTGGATAGTTTTTTTTTTTTGGGGGGGGGGGGGGGGGTTTTAAAAAAAAATATTTTAATCAACAAACATAAAAAAAAAAAAAAAAAAAAAAAGGAGAGAGAAAAAAAAACATACATGTTTATCTTGGTTGGTTTGGTTTTTGGCTGAATCCACCACGCAAAGAAACCAATATTTTTAACCAAAAAAACCCCCTAACATTCAAAAAACCCATCACAGTGCGGGGCCCCCTGGTGGTAGCCCTTTACACCCGGGTATTGTGGGATTTTTGGACTTCTGAAGCCCCACAAAACAAATCCAATCTAGCCTACTAGGGGCTGAGAGATTAAATGAGCTGTGGGAACAGCAGAGACATCCAGTAATAAGGGAACCAGTAAAAAAAAAAAAAAACCCCCAGCATTAGAAGTACTTGAAACAAAGGGGCTTGTGTGTTTGTTATAGTGCTGTCTTTTGGGGGAAAAAGAATGGGCTGAAAAAAAAAAGTTTTAAAAAAATAAAATTTGGGTTTTTTTTTTTTTTTTTTTTAGTCAAAAAGGGGAAAAAAAACTGCGAAAAAAAGGGGGATTTGTCTAAAATCCCCAATTCCCCCCCCACAGGGGTTTTTTCAAAATTTAGTTTTGGGATGTCTTTGGTGATAAAAAATTAAAATTTCAGGGGGTTAGATTTGGTTTCCCAAATGTTTTCATCACAAATATTATGTTACATTTGGTTTCATTGGGTTTTTTGGGGGGAAATTTTGGGCATTTCTGACTTTTCCAACGTTTCATTATCCAACACAACTTTCTCTTTTCATAAAATGGGTTGTATGTTTTTTGACAAAAGTTTCCTACAAACAAAATAAAGAAAGATCAAAAAAAAAAGAGAGAGAGAGAAGAGACAAACATTGTGGTTTTTGGGGGGAGAGGCTTTTGTCTTTTTTTTTTTTAAACCATTTATTTTTTGGGGTTGTTTGTGCCCAAATTTTTAATTGTTCCTCAGTAGACTTTGGGGTTCCCAAGGGGCAATTTTGCATATGTACGGTTTACCCCCCTTTGGGTAGCCCATTTGGACTTCATGATATAAAACACAAGTACAAAGTAAAAAAGGTTGCAAACTTATGTACCACACAAAAACCCCATCTACGGCATCTTTGTCAAGAAAAGTTTTAAATTTTGGGGGTTTTTTAAAAAAAGAAAAAAAAAAAAAAAAAAAGTGTTCTTTTGACTCTTTTTCCGAGTTCCCCAAGGGGTGAGATTCTGCGTAGCGACTGTTTACCGACCTTTAAAGGTAGCTGTGATCCAACGCAGGGAGAGTTGTGTTTTGACACAATTTTTATTCAGAAAAAATCCCCGAAATGGGAATGCACTACCCTTTAAAGGGGGGCAAAAATCACAATTTGTGAAGCAGAGCTCTTGCTGGGAAGTAATGATATTGCCATTCTGGCCCCCGAGCTGTACTGGGTAACTGAAATAATTTCAAGGAGTAAAAAAGTGGGGGGGGGGGGGTTTTTTTTGATTTTTGCAGGGTTTTTAAAATGTATTTTTTCCATACGCATCTCATTTTTTTTCTTTTAAAACTGTTTTGCATCTTGATTTTGGGGTCACTGTTTTGGGGGGTTGTTGTGTTGTGTGTGTTGCTATGTGGGCATGCAGACACACCATACTATCTCTATGAATTTTTCAGGTTTTTTGCTTTGGTCCACCCTGAAAGGGGATTTATTTTTATTTGTTTTTATTTATATTACTCTTTAAATTTGCTTTTTTTTTAAAAACCTATACATTTTTTTTATTCGTTTTTTAGCTTTTGATATTTTTAGAAAAATTGAGTTGACATTGTTTGGGATAATCAAAGAAAATGGTTCGTTTTGTTATATTTTTTATAAGCCAGGTTTTCCCACAGATTGACGTTTAGGCCCCTGTCTTTAATGTCAACTTCAGTGTGGTAATTTTTTCTCCATAGAAAGAATATTCCATGAAACCCGTGGTTGGTGTGTGTGTCTGTGCAAAAGGGGTTTGTATGTCACTTCAATACATATAAAAATCCTGTATGTAAGTGACGTTTTCTGTATGTATGTTTTTCTTTTGTCAGCATACACCTTCCCCTTTCTCTACCCCCCCCCCCCCCCCCCCCCCCCTCTAAACCTTTTTCCCTGCTGCTGTCATTTAGTATTTGGAAATGTGGGGATTGTATGTGGTTATAATCTGCGTTCTTTCATTTTGGATTGGGGGGGGGTTGACAATGGGCAATTTGGAAATCAATGAAACAAAAACACAATCACAAAACGCTTTCTAAAAAAAATAAAATGGAGATATATTTCCCACAACTTTTCTTGAAAATGTTTTTGATTTATGTGTACACAGACTTTTCTGTGGGAAAGTTTCTTTCACCAAAATTACAAAATTAGCCAAACCCCTTTTTTTTAAACTTTAAAATTATTACCGTGTCAATTCAAAACAAAAAAAAAAAAGTATATTTAATGGTGTTTTTTGTATCGATAAACATGTAATCAGCAATTGGAATTATTGAATATAATATTTGGGTACAATTATTACGGGCAGTAAGAATTTAGTAATATTAACACTTTCCCCCCATTTAAAAAGAACCCTCTTTCCCTGAACATTGGGCCCGTGTCATTGTTGCCTGTAACCCAGTATGGGCGATACTAGGGAAGGGGTTTGTAGATGGTTATTACCCAATAGCAGGTTGTCTGGGGGTCAGTAAAGGTTAGTTACCCAATAGGGGTTTTGTCTGTAGGAAAAGGGAAAAAGGGTTAGTAGCGGGTTAGTTCCCCAATAGCGGGTTTCTGTAGGGAAAAGGGTTTAAAGGGGTCAGTAGGGTTATTCCCCAATAGCATTTTCTGTAGGATAAGGTTGGGGGTTAGTGGGGGGGTTTTACCCAATAGCAGGTTGTCTTTGGGGAAAAGGGTTTAAAGGGTTAGTACTGGTTTTTTACCCAATAGCAGGTTTCTTAGGGAAAAGGGTTAAAGGGGTCAGTGTTGGTTATTTTACCCAATAGCAGTTGCTGTAGGATAAGGTTTAAAGGGGTCATAGCTGTTAGTTCCCCAATAGCGGTTTGGGGGGGAAAAGGTTAAGGAAAAAAATTTTGTATATTTAAATTCAGCAATGAACAAAAATAAAGGATTAGTTTCTTTGATGAATCAAAAGCATGCAATGAACTTTAGGAATTACTAAAATTGGGAAAATTTGAACATTATTAATTCAATATGCAGCAGTGAACATTGGGAATTCACTAAAAATTAAGACTGGATACATGTGAATTCAACATAAGAATCAAAAAAAAATTTAAGAATTCGATTTTATGTAATATGCATCAACGAACAAAAATTAAATTTGGGGAATCATTTTTAAATTTAAATTCAGCAGAGGGAATTCACTGAAAATTAAAGGTTTGGGATATTCTGTATAATCCATTATGCTGTAATCAAACGGGGAAAAATAAAGGTTGGTTTTTTGCTGGCAAATAAACGATAGCACAGCCTTTTTAGATCCCTTCAACAGTTTTTTTGCATAAAAAAACCCTTGACAAACCCTTTAGACTTTTTATCACAAAAATTTTTTTTTTCCGCTCATCCTTTTTCATGGCTGTCCGAAAGCGGTTTGGGGAGGGGGGGGTTGGCATTTTGATTTTGTGTTGTTCCAAAAATATTTCCGACATTATTAACTTTTATGTACAAGATCCTGAACCATGGTGTTTCGAAAATTTTAGGCTTCATGCTTGATTTGAAACAAAACTTTCCCATGCAAAAAAAAAAAAAGTTTTGCTACCTTTTTTCCGAATTAGCTGTTGACATCGCAGTAATTGAATGATTATAAATTTGACTAAGTGTTTTTCTTGGAGCTTTCTTTTTTTTTATGTGCTGAGACTTGTGTTCTCAAAAGTCCCCACAGTTTGGGGTACCCACTTTCAGAGGGTTTTTACATCTTTCTTTGCCCGGAGCACCCCTTTTTTTTTTTTTATGCTTTGTATTTTTTCCCAAGGGATACAGCTTAATTAAATCAGTGGTAACACGGGCTCCCCCTAACCACGGTTAAGGGTTGAGCAGGTTTCCAAGAGGGTGCTGTTTGTGCCCCTGGCTTCAGAAACGTCCTCCCAGCTGTAAATGGGTACATACCTTCTTTGGGTCAGGGAAAGTAAAGCACCGGGGAGAGGAGATGGGGCCCTAAAAACTTGCCTCGGGAGAAGCCGAGGTCTCTGACATCTTCTTCCCAAGGGAAAGCTTATGTTAGGGGAAAACTTACCCTTTTTAGAAAAAAAGGGTTGGGGCTTTATTTTTTGGAAAAAACTGAATGCTTCATCACAAAATATCAAAAATAAAAAAAGGGTTTTTGTGGGTGAAAAATTTACAAACAGTCACATAATTTTTGAATTTACCCCTCTTTCCCTCTTTCTCGAAAAATCTTGGTAAATTTTTAAAAAACTTTAAATTTGGGATTTTGTATAACAAAATCTTTAATGAAAATTTTTTTGGAATTTTTTTAAGTATTAAGTCATACAGATTTGTTTGTATTTATTTTATCACTGTTTAGCCCAAATTAGGACGATACATTATTTTAAAAAAAAGACACCCTTTACTGCACACATCCACAACATACTAAACCCCCCCCTTCCCTTCCCCTCTCTAATATCACTTTATGAACAACTAAAAACGAACAACAACCCTTTTTTAAAGGGGGAAAACAACGTCCAATTTTGATGGGGGACACCAGCAGTTATGTAACAAATGTTCAGATTGAGGTAAGAGTATACCACTGAGTATGTCAGCTGGAAAAATCAATCCCACTGTTCTGATATCCATATCTAAAGTGGTTTGGCCAAACACGTTTTTTTGTTTGTCTCTTGTTTTTCTCAGCTGTTAAATGTATGTTTTGAGTTTAACAAACTGTGGCTACTGTTTTCAAACATCGTTTTTCAGATTTCATTTTTTATGGGGCGATGGGTAGAGAAGGGGGGATAGGTAGAATTTAGGGGGGGATGGGGGTGGAGGAAGGAGGGAGGAGTAAAAAGGGAAAGAACCCAAAACAGGAAAAGTTTGTGGGTCGCACAGATGCATGATATACATGTTGTATATTTCCGCATGTGTGTAGCATGTCCATGTCGCATTTTTTGGCACAGCACTATGACCATGACAGGCACTTAAACCAGTGAGCACATTGATAAATGTTTTGTCTTTACAGGACGGCCCCCTACCCCCGAGGAAAGACAGGGTAATAAGTTTACAATTTCTGTGTATACTTTTTCCCCATTCGCCGAATCTTTTTTGTTTTTTAAAAATTTTTTTTCGTTTCTTTACAAATTTAAGGTTGATGAATGGGGGGGGGGGGGGGGGGCCTGCACTTCATTTTTTTTTGGGTTTAGATTCAGTGTGTTGCGGTGCATGTCTTTTTTGCAAAACACACTCAAAATGCATTCATTGCACTCATGCAGGCTTGTGCTACACCACTCACACACCCCCCACAAAAAATTCTGCAAGGGGTTTTGAAAAAATCGCATTAAAAACCCTTTACAGATCAAATAATATAAAGGGCATTTTAATTCTTTTGGAATAGCTAACACGTGACTTACTAAAAAGAATAAATTGGTTGTTTTTTAAGTTGGGTAATGGGGGATTTAATTTTACATTCACTTTTTTCTGATTTCATCTTTTAAAAATGTTGTCAGAAAAAAAAAATATCTATCTGTTTAAACTAACAATCCCAAACTGTCATCAAAATTTAAAGAGACTAAATCAAATTTTCAAATTTTTGTGGAAGTTTGTATCATTCCCTATTAAAGGGGTACACAGAGTAAAATCAAAGATTCTACCATAAGGTTTGAGAGAAAGTTAAAAACTGTTTTAAAGCGCCTTTTGGAAATTGTATCATATATAAAAGAGGGGTGCTGTGGGGTAAAACAAAAGATTCTTTCCCTCAAAATTTAAAGAAGGTTTAATCAGATCAGAATTTTTTAAAACTTTTGTGAGAAGTAGTATTGATATCCTTTTTTTGCCTAATAGGCACGGGTAGCTCATGGGCAGAGCGTCGCTTTCCCCCACCAATGTTGGCACATTTTACGTGGTTACCATTGGATGGGGGGACCCTTTTTCACCCTTGGCTTCGGGCGTCCCCCCGTCCCCCCCACTGTAAAAGGTACCCCCCTTTTAGGGTCGGGGGGTAAAGCAGGAGGGGGAGGTAGGGCGCCACCC
>JASPKP010009294.1:0-10528 GCA_030674155.1 Stramonita haemastoma
AAAAAAAACCCCGGGAACAAAAACACAAACCATCATCAGTAGAATGTCACATCACTGCCTCCCCCCCCCCTTGCACACATACCCCCCACCCCCCCACTTCCAGAGTAATTACTCTGCAAGTCCTGACTGTCTTCCTCCCAGTCCAGTCCTCCACACACCAACCTTGAAAATCACAGAATGAACACGTTTTTATTTTTATTTTATACCACTTTATGTCACAACAGATTTCTCTATGTAAATTTGGGCTACTCTCCCCGGGGAGAGCACGTCGCTGCATGTGCAGCGCCTACCCTTTTTTTTCTTTCTCAGGGATGGTGTCTAAACCACACCTGTGTGCATGCTGGTTTTTTTTTTAATTTGTCATCCGCTCCTATTGGCACACAATGGCCTGCTCTTTCGAAAGCAGAACGGGGTTTTTAAAACGTGTGCACAAGATGTTCTGTGTGCGTTCACACACGGGACCTCAGTTTATAGTCTGACCAAATGAGACACGTACACTGTACACTGTGTGTCCATAACATTTTCAGTATTATCTCGATCCCAAACCAGATTTCTTCAGTTTCTTCATGCACTAACCATGGCAAAAAAAAACAACAAAAAAAATCAAAAACAAACAAAAAAAACCCCCCATCTATTTCGTACATGATTTGTACAAGTATGTGTAATCTCACACACACCTCTCAGGGGCAGACTCCAGCCTCTAACTGTCCCTTCCCATTGTCGTCCCATGGTCCTGGGATTCACCAAAGCTGTGACATCAAAAACACACAAAATGAACACACCACAAAATTGAACACAAAAGGAAAACAAAAACATTTTTGATGTGAACAAATATAAAACAAACAGGCAAAAATGAGAACACAAAAATAAATGATTTCAAAAATGTCTATTAAAGGTATTTATAAAACACTCTCTCTCCGAGAGGGGACCGATAGCCTAGTGGTCAAAACATTGCGCTGGTAATTTAACGACCCGGTTCGAGTCCGTTTAAGGAGATTTTTCTCCTGGAGTCAACATCAGTGCTGACTCCACTCTCCCCAAAAGTCCTTCGGATGAGACTTTAAACAAGGCCCCGTGTGAGAATGCACACAGAAACACCTTGCACACATGTTAAATCCTGTTTCGCTTTTCGTAAGAGTAGGCCATCGTGTGCCAGCGGAAACAGATGACATTTACAAAACTGCATACACACAGGGACTGGATGAAAAAAAGCACAAGAGTGCTTATTCCGTTATCCTCATATAAAATAAAAAAAGAATTTAAAAAAAAAAAGAATAAAATTTCTCTCTCACACACACACACACTCACTGAGAAACAAATTGAGTTACCTTCTATTATCTGCACACAAATATGTGTATTGAAACAGCAGCCCTACTGGACTTCCTTGACTTATGTCTGTGAATTCCCTTGGGAACATAGGGCTGCTACAACACCTCTCCAACAGACTCGGTTCTGGGAGATCCTCTTCAGCTCAGCCATGTCATTCCGGCTGCCTTCGTCTCTGCTTCAATGCTTCTGCGCCAGGTCTGTTTTGGTCAACCTACTTTCCGCTTCCCTTGTGGGTTCGAGTCAAGGGCCTGCTGGTGACGTTTGAAGCAGGCTTGCGGAGCGTAGGGCTGATCTATCCCTATTTCCTTTTTTGATCTCCATCTCGATTAGAGTGTGTCTGGTCCTGTCCCACAAATCTTCCTTTAAGACGACTTCTGGCCACCTGATACCAAGGATGTTCCTAAGACATCTGTTGGTGAATGTCTGGAGTTTGTAGGGGTTGGTCTTTGTTACCTGCCAGATTTCTGAGCCAATACAGTAGGACTGACTTGACGTTGGTGTTGAATATCCGGATCTTGTTGTGGAGTGAGAGGGCTGTTGATCTCCAGATTGGGCGAAGGGTGTTGAAGGCATGACGGGCTTTATTCATTCAGCACTTGATGTCTTCATCCGTCCCCCCCATCTTTACTGACGACACTGCTCAGGTAGGTAAATTTGTCGACTTCCTTGATGTTTTCTTGGTGTAGTTGCACTGGTCTTGTTTCTTGTTGTTCACCCTCATGACCTCCATCTTCCTGATGTTGATTTGGAGGCCTCTCTTTTCGGCTTCTTCTGCAACATGACATAGCTTCTCTTGTGCATCTTGGTGCCTGTGGGAGAGAAGGCTGATGTCGTCTGCAAAGTCCAGGTCTTCCAGCTGCTTTGTGAAGGTCCACTGTATGCCAGTTCTCCTGCCTGCTGTGGCCTGTCGCATTATCCAGTCAGCAACCCTGCTAAACACACACACAACATTGCTGATGCCATGTTTTCATTTTACAATATCTCCTGCACCTGTCCACCAAACGCACACACACACATACACACACACGCACAAACGCACACACACACACACAAGCACACACACGCACACACACGCACACACGAATGCACACACCAAAAACAACACATAGCAAGGGGACAGAACAGCCTAGTGGTCAGAATATTGTACTCACAATTTGACGACCCTGTTTCGATTCTTGTTTGAGGGGATTTTTCCCCTGGAGTTAGCATCAGTGCTAACTCCACTCTCCCCAAAAGTCCTTCAGATGAGACTGTAAACCGATTACTCAATGTGCAAATGAATGCACAGAGAAGATCTTGTGCACATGTTAAATCCTGTTCCACTTTTCGTAAGAGTAGGCCAATGTGTACCAGTGGGAACAGATCAGATCTACCAAAATGTATACACACGGGGATTGGATTAAAAAAGCACACGAGTGCTTATTCCATTATCCTCGATATAAAAGAATCAATTAAATCAAATCTCTCTCTGCCTCTGTCTCTCACACACACACAACACACACACTGAGAAGCAAATTGAGTTACCTTCTATTATCTGCACACAAATCTGTGTATTGAAACAGCAGCCCTACGTGACTTCCTTGACTTATGTCTGTGAATTCCCTTGGGAACATAGGACTGCTACAACACCTCTCCAACAGACTCAGTTCTGGGAGATCCTCTTCAGCTCAGCCCACGTCATTCCGGCTGCCTTTGTCTCTGCTTCAATGCTTCTGCACCAGGTCTGTTTTGGTCGACCTACTTTCTGCTTCCCTTGTGGTTCCAGTCAAGGGCCTGCCTGGTGATGTTTGAAGCAGGCTTGTGGAGCGAGTGGCCAATCCATCCCCATTTCCTCTTCTTGATGTTTGTCTCGATTAGAGCGTGTCTGGTCCTGTCCCACAGTTCTTCATTCGAGACGACTTCTGGCCACCTGATACCAAGGATGTTCCTAAGACATCTGTTGGTGAATGTCTGGAGTTTGTGGGTGTTGGTCTTTGTTACCCGCCAGGTTTCTGAGCCATACAGTGTTACCGACTTGACGTTGGTGTTGAATATCCAGATCTTGTTGTGGAGTGAGAGGGCTGTTGATCTCCAGATTGGGCGAAGGGTGTTGAAGGCATGGCGGGCTTTATTTATTCGGCACTTGATGTCTTCATCCATTCCCCATCTTTGCTGACAACACTGCCCAGGTAGGTAAATTTGTCGACTTCCTTGATGTTTTCTTGGTGTAGTCACACTGGGTCTTGTTTCTTGTTGTTCACCCTCATGTCCTCCATAGGCCTCTCTTTTCGGCTTCTTCCGCAACGTGACATAGCTTCTCTTGTGCGTCTTGGTGCCTGTGGGAGAGAAGGCTGATGTCGTCTGCAAAGTCCAGGTCTTCCAGCTGCTTTGTGAAGGTCCACTGTATGCCAGTTCTCCTGCCTGCTGTGGCCTGTTGCATTATCCAGTCAGCAGCCCTGCTAACACACACACACAACATTGCTGATGCCGTGTTTTCATTTAACAATGCCTCCAGCACCCTATCCAGCAAACACACACACACATACATACACATACACACATACATACACACATGCGCACGCACACATACATACACATACACACACACATACACACACACATACTCGCACGCTCGCACACACACATACATACACACACTGAGCAACAAATTGAGTTACCCCGTCCAGCAAACACACACACACACATACACACACACATACACGCACACACACACATACACTCACACAGACACAGACACACACACAGACACATACACTCACACAGACACACACACATACACAAACACACACAAACGGGGAGCGGGACAGCCTAGTGGTCAGAATATTGCGCTCATAATTTGACGACCCTGTTTCGATTCTTGTTCAAGGGGATTTTTCCCCTGGAGTTAGCATCAGTGCTAACTCCACTCTCCCCAAAAGTCCTTCAGATGAGACTATAAACTGATTGCTCAATATGCGAATGAATGCACAGAGAACATCTTGTGCACATTATATCCTGTTCCGCTTTTCATAAGAGTAGGCCATTGTGTACCAGTGGGAAAAGACAAGATCTACAAAACTGTATACACACGGGGATTGGATGTAAAAAAGCACATGAGTGCTTATTCCATTATCGTTGATAAAAATAATAAAAAATAAAAGTAAACAAACCGCACTTACCTAATAAAAATGTGGCAGCCACCTGATTTTCTGATTGTTACTGACTTACTGAGGCCCATCATTCCCCCTGGAGAAAAGGCCGCTGACAACAGTCCGCCAGAGTCCTCTCTCTGTCCTGGGCTGTTCTCTCCTGCTGACAACAGTCCGCCAGAGTCCTCTCTCTGTCCTGGGCTGTTCTCTCCTGCTGACAACAGTCCGCCAGAGTCCTCTGTCCTGGGCTATTCTCTCCTGCTGACAACAGTCCGCCAGAGTCCTCTGTCCTGGGCTATTCTCTCCTGCTGACAACAGTCCGCCAGAGTCCTCTGTCCTGGGCTATTCTCTCCTGCTGACAACAGTCCGCCAGAGTCCTCTGTCCTGGGCTATTCTCTCCTGCTGACAACAGTCCGCCAGAGTCCTCTGTCCAGGGCTATTCTCTCCTGCTGTCTCCAGGTGTATCCCATCTTCTTGGTTTCTGCCTCAAGGTCACGTCGCCAGGTGTTCCTTGGCCTTCCTCTTTTTCCTTTTCCCTGGGGGTTCCACGATAGTGCCTGCCTTGTGATGTTGCTGGCTGGCTTTCTCAGGGTGTGCCCCATCCATCCCCATCTCCTGCGCCAGATTTCATTCTCGGCTGGCAGCTGGTTGGTACGTTGCCCCAGGTCTGCGTTGCTGGTGTCGGGCCAGTGGATCTGGAGAATTGGTCTCAGGCAGCTGTTGATGAAGGTGTGCACTTTCTTGAGGGTGGTCTTTGTTGTCTCCATGTCTGCACTCCACACAGTAAGACTGACTTGACGTTGGAGTTGAACAGCCTGATCTTTGTGCGGGTCGACACCACCTTGGAGCTCCAGATGTTCTTCAGCTAACTGCAAGTACGCTGCCCTTGCCTTGCCAATTCTGGCTCTGACGTCTGCTGTGTCTGTGCCGCCCTGCATGTTCATGATGCTACCCAGGTACGTGAATGCCTGCCTCCACTTCTTCCAGCTCCTTCCCATTTACTGGGACTGGGTCCTCACTCGCTGCCTTGATCTTGGCATGGAAAACCTGGGAATGCAACAGAAACCATTATCAGTAGATTGACATGTCACTCCCCCCCTCCCCACATTTACCCACTCCTCTCCCCCCCCAACCCCTGCACACACACACAGAGTAATTACCTCTGCCAGTCCTGACTGTTTTCCTCCCAGTCTCATGTCCTCCACTGTCTCCACACACCGACCTTGCAACTCACAGAATGAACGTGTATGTCGACATGTACACAATGTCCACAACTCACAGAATGAACGTGTATGTCTACGTGTACACAATGTCCACAACTCACAGAATGAACGTGTATGTATACATGTACACAATGTCCACAACTCACAAAATGAACGTGTATGTCGACATGTACACAATGTCCACACATCACAGAATGAACGTGTATGTATACATTACACAATGTCCACAACTCACAGAATGAACGTGTATGTATACATGTACACAATGTCCACAACTCACAGAATGAACGTGTATGTATACATGTACACAATATCCACAACCCCCACAAGAGTCCTTCGGATGAGACTATAAACCGAGGCCATATGTGAATGTACCCAGAATCTCTAGTGCACACGTTAAATCCTGTTCCACTTTTTGTAAGAGTAGGCCATTGTGTGCCGTGGGAACAGATGACATTTACAAAACTGCATACACATCGAGACTGGATGTAAAAAAGTACAAGAGTGCTTATCTCATTATCCTTGATATAAATAAAAAAAAATTAAATTTTTTATTTTATTTTTAAAAACAACCCCAAAAAACCAACACAAAGCCCTTTGGGGAAAATTAAACAAGTCATGTTTAAAACAAAATCGGGATGAAAGGGGTGACAAAATTACAAAAAATGGGGATACACAGGGGGGGTGGGGGGGGAAAAAAAAAATTTGAAACTTATTCCCCTTTTCCCCCCAAAAAAAGAATACATTAAAACCCCCGTCAGTCAGTCAACAAGGGAAAAACGCCCAAAAGAAAGGGCAAAGGGGCATTTTTTCACGAAAAAACCCGGTGTTGGGGGTCATCCAAGCGGGTGGCATCCCCGGGTTCTTTTATGCAGAAGTAGCTTTTGGTTGGGGGAAATTCCCCTTTCCCTTTGGGTCTTTTTTTGTTTGGGGGTGGATCCCTTTTTTTTTACCAACTTTACTTTTGGGGGGAAACACTGCGCCCCTTTTGGGGGGGGTCAACCGCTACCTCCCCCCCATTCCTGGTTGATGCCGGCTTTTTGTGTCATCTTGAAGGGCCCTTTTTTTTTCTTGGGAGTGGGCCAATTCCTCCTTCCCCAAGGGAATTTACCCCTAAGAAGATCTTACGAATCTCCACCCCCCACCCTTTTTCCCCGGGCCGAGCCACTAGGCTGCTTTTTTCTAGGAGGGGAAAATGGTGGGAAACCCGAAAACCCCGAACCAGCTTTTAAAATTTCAAACCCCCCCTGGGGTCCGGGGGAAAGCCCGGAGGGAACGCGGGGGAAACTTTAAAATTTTCGCTCCTTTTTGGGGTATTTTTTCCATGTTTCACGCCAAAAAAGGGGATGCTGAGGGTGCAGGGATTTTTACACTGCCATCCCTGGGGGGATTGTCCCGTTTTTGGGGTTTTCCCAGAACCCCGGGGGGGGGCGTCCCCCAAAGGGGAAAAACCTTTTGTACCTTTTTATCTCACAACAAACAATTTTCACATGGGGGTCCCGGGGGGTAAAAAGGTGTAACGAACAACGGGGATTTTCGATCGAGGGGGTGATTACCACACCACTAAAACACATTGGGCTTTTTCCGGGGGTTTGTCGGGGGAAGTCTTTGCAGGGCCCGGGGAAAAGGGCCCCCCAAAAGGGGATTAGATTTTTTGCAAAAATTGGGAAAATGAAAGCACACAGCAAAAAACATGCCCCCCAACTTTTTTTTAAACACTTTTGGGTTTTTCTTTCAAAAAAAATTGAAAAAGTTACCGCTTGGAAACGGGTTTTGGGGATTTTCCCCTTTTTTTGCAGTTCCAAAACGTTTTTGGGGGAAGGGGAAAAAACCAAAAGGGGGGGAGCAAGGATCACCCTTTTCTTACCCACCTTGATGTCAAAGGGGTTTTGGGCCCTCTGCCCTCCCTAATGGGTTTTTGCCTCATGCATCATAAAAGGGTCTGATTTAGCAATTTGGGGTTTTGGGGGGGGAACCAAAATTTTTTTAAGGGGGTTTTAATGGGGCCCTTTTCCCTTTTTTTACAGGTAAAAAGGCCTTGGGCGGGGCTATGAAGGGTAGTAGGGGGGTTTGTGTTTTCCTCTTTCTCCGGTTTTTGGGGGTAAAGGGAAAAAAAACATTTCCCCCCCGGGGACTTCATGCTTTTTCCCCTTTTTCCCCCCAAAAAAAAAAAAAACAAAATTTTTTTAAAAAAAACACCCGAAAGGACGGGGTTGGCCGGGTTTTTTGGGGTGCGGAAAAAGGGGTCTGGGGGAAAACCCTTCAGAAAACACAACCAGGGGAAAAAATTCATCACCACAAAAAATTTTCCCAAAAGAAGCCAAAAAAGAAAAAAACCCACAAAACTGGGGCAAAAAATTTCTAAAAATCAAAGTCCCCCCCAAATTTCAAAAATGAGAGGTTTTGGGCCCATAAGCCCAAAAAAAGGGTGACAAATTTTAAGCAAGACACAATTGGAAATATCAAGCAACCACAAATGAAAACACCCAACAATGGGGGAAAAATCAACCTTTTAAAAAAACATGTCTACCCCAAAGAAAGGGGGGGAAACGGAATAAACCCAAATTTTAAAAAACCCAAAAAAAAAGGAAAAAATACCTGAAAACGGCCACTTATACACCACAAAGAACATAGGCACTGACTAGGGTTCCCTTACCAACAAATTTTCACTAAAACCAAAAAAAAAAAACACACTAAACTTCCCCGAAACCAACAACTTTAACACTAAAAACCCCAAAACAAAAATGCCACAAGACTTTCCCTTAAAACCAAAAAAATTTTATCACAAAAAAAACAAAGGGGAAAAAGACAAACTAAAAATTCCCCCACCCCCAAAAACTTGTATCAACTACAAAAACAAACCAAAATCACACAACTATGCCAATTTTTCCCGTACCCAAAAACTGAATCACACAAACACAAAGGAACATGGGCACTGACTAGGGCTTCCCGTACCAACAACTTGTATCACTACAAACAAAAGCAACATGCACACTGGGTAGGACTTTCCCTGTACCCAAAAACTTGATCACACAAACACAAAGCAACAGAACTAAGGCTTCCCCGTACCCAAAAACTTGTATCACTAAAAAACACAAAGCAACATAGACACAACAAGGGCTTCCCTTACCAACAACTTTATCACTACAAACACAAAGCAACATAGACAAATCGGACTTCCCTGTACCCAATAACTTTTACACTAAAACACAAACAACGGGCACAAAATAGGACCTTTCCCTTACCAACAACTTTTTTACACTACAAAAACAAAGCAACTAAGACACTAAACTTCCCTTACCAATAACTTTATCACTACAAAAAACAAAGCAACATAACCTAACTAAGACTTCCCGTACCAACAACTTATCACTACAAACACAAAAACAACATAAACTAACTAGGACTACCCCCCGTTTCCAACCCCCCTTGATCCTACAAAACACAAAACAACAAGAACCCCAAACCCAGGACTTCCCCTTTCCAGGCTTTTTATTTCTGCCAGCACCCCCACCAGCCCCTCCCTTCAACAGCAGACCCAGTGCCTCACTCCCTTTTCAGGGACTAAAGACTTACTCATTCTTTGCCCTTCCTCAAGCACCACACTCCACCTTTGCAAGACAGAATACAGCAGCAAAGGAAATCAAAGCAAAAGAAATTTTATACAGGTAAATTTCCTCTTTTTTTGGATATTAAAAAAAAAAAACTTGGGAAAAACATCTGGATCAAAAGAAAATAGCAAAAACTGAAGGCAATAGTGGTAGAGGGAAAGAAGCTTGTGTCTAAAGATGCCCAGAACATTCAAAGAAAGTAAAAGAGAGATCTGCAAGTTAACCAACCCGCTTTACAGATAAAAAGTTATCAGCCCTGAAAAGCGTGACAACAGATTTTAAACCCAAACCTCTAAAACACAGTGGGGGGGGGGGGGGGAGAAAAACGCTGACAGTTAAGAAAATGAAAAAAACAATTTCTCAAGTCACAGAGACTTGGTCTCCTTGAAAAGTCACCTTTCCCACTTTCAAAGGCATTTCACCCAGCAACCCAAACCCCTCAAAAAATTTTTAGCCTGAAATAAATCAGGTG
Organism: Stramonita haemastoma; assembly: GCA_030674155.1. Lineage (NCBI taxonomy): Eukaryota > Metazoa > Mollusca > Gastropoda > Neogastropoda > Muricidae > Stramonita > Stramonita haemastoma. Next base: position 9,764 of record JASPKP010009294.1, read on the forward strand.
GGAACAAAACCCCCGCACCCCCCCTCCAAAAAAATCCACAAGAAGTTTTTGAATGTTTCACATTTTTTGATTTAAACTATTATCTACAGGGATGTTTTTTGAATGTGTTCACATTTCTAAACACCCTTATCACTACATAGTTGTGGAATGTTTTCCTATTCTGAAAACTTTTTCATCTACTGGTTTTGACTCCTGGGCAGCTTTCTGTGAGGTCCTCCTGCTGACACAAACCATAGTTATACTAATAAACTGGAATTTAATGGTGCTATAACTTGTAAAAAACAAACAAATCACAGTGTGCACCATCGACCCTAGGGCACTCACCACCACACCTTCTGTTTAAAATCGCACTATTCCAAACACCCAACTTTGACAAAAAAACTTCTTCAAACACATGGTGAGGGAAACGAAAAAAAGGGACAAAAAAAAGCTGAACAGGGCTGAATCCCACCGCACACAAAACCAACTTCACTCATCAAAAGTGAAAAAAAAGTGGCCTTTCCTTTTCTAGGTCCAATGTTGGTCCTCTATAAATAGCACCAAACTGGCCCCCATCTAGACTGAGAAGATTAATTTTAAAAACAAGAAACTAAGAATAAAAAAATTAGCAGCAAAATACTAGATAGATGAATTACATAAAAAGTTGGGGGGAAGATTACTTAGCACAAGATGACTGAGATAATTAAATTACAGTTAAGATACTGAATAGATTAATTTGCACTAAGATGACTGAGAAGATTAATTACAGCTAAAAAAAAATGATTT
>JASPKP010009295.1:0-10528 GCA_030674155.1 Stramonita haemastoma
GTGGTTGATCATTATTGCATGTAACATCATTCTTCTGGGAAATTGCCATTGTTTGCTTTGGTGCTGTGGCCTGGCCGAATCCCTATTTGCATGTGTCTGTCTGCTTGGCTGCATGACCTTTAGAACACATAGGCCTGTCAGTGGTATTTGTTTTGCCCCCTGGTGTGACTTTGTTAAATGATTCCACAATACTGCTCTGACTGTGGGATCTTTGGGGGTGTCTGCCACTAGTCAGGCTACCATGTCTTGTACTGGGGCAGTGCCTCTAGGACGCAGGTCTCTTGTTGTACACCTATTCCACTTTTGTCCAGTCCCTGCATGTCCTGTCTTGTCACCAGTCTTCCCGTTGTTCTGCTCGTCTTTCCCCCATCCCTTTCTGTCTAGTCATGTCCTCTGTCACTGAGTCTTCAGTCTTGTTATTTTTCACATTACTTGTGTTTGTTCTGCACTGTTCTGTCTGTCGGTGCATTGCATCAGTTACGTCTGTTGCCATGTTTCCTCTCCATACATTGCATTGTCAGTGTGAGTGTCATTGTTTTCCCATCCTGTTTCATTCATATCACCTGCGGCAGTCATCCTGTCATCATTTGTCATGTCATTTTCCATATCATTTTCTACTAATAATCTGGTGAGATTGTCACTTCTCTCTGACACCACACCTTGGTACACCTCATTTCTATCATTTTCAGCCAGGAAAACAGAGTCAGGCTGCAGATCAGTTTCCCTCATCTGAGTGGGATTCAGATCCTGGTCACTTAGATCTGCATCATCCAGATCTTTTTCCTCATGGGATGACATATTCTGTATCTCAGGAATCTGCTCATCACTGCCAGGACTGTGTGTTTCCCTTGTTACCTCTGAGGCCGCACGCTTTGAAGTGTTGGATTTGCTGGGGTTTTCCTTCATCCAGACGATCCTCTTCTCTGCTGATGCTCTGAGCCTTGGTGGTATTGGCTGTTTTATCGCCTCACTGTAAGAGCGAGTGCCTGGCACTATCGGAACAGGGGAATGTCTGTCTCTGGTATATCTGACCAATTCTCTGGGATGCATTTTTCTCTGTCTTCCATAATATCTATTCCTTCTGTCATCTAATTGGCTTGTATCAGACTGGTAACCTGAAAATTCTTCCTCCCCTTCAGAATAATTTACTGCTTGGTGGTACAGATGCCGTGGTGCATTGCTGGTATTCCATGGCCTTGGCTCTTCTTTCTTAGCATACTGTTGTGTATGATAATTCCTGCTTCGTTCACTTTGCTGGTTTCTGGATCCCTGGTTGTAGTGGTTCCTGTAGACCTGTGTTTTGGTGTGAAAGCCTCCTGTGTTCTTGCTGTTCCTGTTTGGATTTGCTGGAGGGAGATGAGGCCAGTTTTCTTCATTTCTTCTATGGCTTGGGGAATTGATACCGCCATTCTCTATTGTCTGTGGATCGAGTAGTTTGCTGTTTCTCTCTCACTTGCAGTTTCCCATTGTAGATATAAGCAATTTTGCCTTGATCTCTGTAGAAATCTACCAACTCTCTATGTCGTGAGGTAAGGTCAGATGCCACTCGAATACCATTCTGTCGCAAACTGTCTCTGAGATCTCTGTCACTGAGGATAGCCATCTTGTCAGACTATCGCAGCAGCTGCACCAGGATGGGCCGAGGATTCCTGCTGTATGGTCTCTGCTTCCCAACCCGAAAGGCTCTGGCAATGTCATCAGGATGCCAGCTTGAGGACTGTGAATGTTCATTCAGTAGATTGCTTATTGTTTGTACTGTTACATACTCATCTTCCCACTCGCTCTCTTGTACATTCATGAACTTCAGGTTGCAAGCTTTTACACCCTGATCTAATGTTTCCAGCTTTCTTTCCAGCTGCTCGATTCTTTCAAACAGACTGCCGTTGTCCTCTTTAAATTCTTTAATTTCCTCTGTGTTTGAAACAGCCATTTCTTTCACTTTTACTATTTCTGAACAAAATCGTCCAATGCTATTTTCTAGAGAACAGAATCTTTCATTCATTTCTGTTTTTATCCCTGTTGAGTGGAGAACAAAGCCTTGCTGCATTTGTGCTTATCTCCAGTCAATCATTTGCAAAATGTCTTGAGGCTGGTATGAAGCACTCTCAGCCATTATTTCATGTGCCTGTGTTGACATAGGTTTTGTTTACAATTGGAGTAATACTACATCCTCCAAATTTTCAACATCCCTCACGTGCTTTTATAAAAAAAAAAAAAAAAAAAAAAAAAGGCACAGTGTTCGGCGTATAGCTGACAACTTGCACGTGAAAACTACACTGTCAGTTTTTTGTTTTCATGCCAAACAGAAAACGTGGAAGTGAGCTCATGTAGCTTTATAGCACATTCAAAATTCTTACTGTTTCTTATGTTTGATAAAATTGTCAATTATACCACAACCACTGACCTTCTGGATTCTCCTTTCACACCCTCATCTACACTAACCCCACACACACCACCATGCAAAAACTTTTCAAGAACACAGGCTTCAGTCCATCAAAATTCCCAACATAACTCTAAGCATCTTTTCACACACCTTTCCCTTCCTTCCACCACACGCGACCCCCCGAGAGAGTGAGAGAGAGAGAGGGAGAGAGAGAGGGAGAGAGAGAGAGAGAGGGAGGGAGAGAGAGAGAGAGAAGAGGGGGGGGCTGTGATAGTGTTGGTGTGGTTCACTGATAATTCTTCAGGTTTCATGCTCACCATACATACACAGTTCACAGGGTCAAACACACAGTTCATGGGGTCAGGCACACAGTTCACGGGGTCAGGCACACAGTTCATGGGGTCAGATGCACAGTTCATGGGGTCAGACATAAAGGTGATGGGGTCAGACACAAATGAAGGGGTCAGACACACAGGTAATGAGGTTACGTACACAGTTCGTGGGGTCAGACCCACAGGTGATGGGGTCAGACCCACAGGTGATGGGGGTCAGACACACAGGTGATGGGGGTCAGACACACAGGTGATGGGGGTCAGACACACAGGTGATGGGGGTCAAACACACAGGTGATGGGGGTCAAACACACAGGTGATGGGGGTCAGACACACAGGTGATGGGGGTCAGACACACAGGTGACAGATAGGGTCAGACACACAGGTGACAGACAGGGTCAGACACACAGGTGATGGAGGTCAGACACACAGGTGATAGGGTCAGAGACACACAGGTGACAAGGTCACGCAGGTGACGAGGTCAGACACACACACAGGTGATAGGGTCAGACCCACAGGTGATGGGGTCAGACACCTAAGTAAGGGAGTAGGTCAGACACACAGGTGAGGGAGTGGGTCAGACCCACAGGTGAAAAGGTCAGACCCACTGGTGAGGGAGCGGATCACAGACCCACAGGTGATAGGGTCAGACAGACCCAGAGGGCGAGAGGAGAGGCAGTCAGGGTGTGTGTCACCTACCTCATTGGCGGCTGTGGCCTCCTCCAGGATGGAGCCACACCTGGCCAGGCCTTCCTTTCCCAGCTTCTCCTGCTGGGCCTTCACCCTCTCCTTCTCCTCCTTCCCCTTCTCCTCCATCACCGCAGAGCTGGGCTCTCCTACGATCTGTTGGCACACACACACGCACGCACACACACACACACGCACACACATGCACACAGACACAAAGACACACACACACACACACACACACACACACACACACACACACACACACACACACACACACACACACGCATGAACATGACCTCTTACTATCTCTGTCTCTGTCCACTACAATAAGATGGCTATACAATACAAAAACAAAACAAAAAAAAACAACAGATTGCAAAATCGGACAATTCTATGAAAAGTTATTACAAATTGAAATGATGAGACTACAGGAAATGAGAAAATGAGAAATGGATAAGTTTAGCATTGAACAGACAGTATAACTCATTGAACGGTGTAAACCTCAATAAACAGACAGTAAACCTCAATGAACAGATAGTAAGCCTCAGTGACCAGACAGTAAACCTCAGTGAATAGAGCGTAAGCCTCATTGAGCAGACAGACAGACAGATAGTCAGTAACAGACAGACAGAAAATAAAAAACCTCATTGAGCAGACAGACAGTAGTAGACAGACAGTAAACCTCATTGAGCAGACAGACAGTAGCAGACAGACAGACAATAAAAAACCTCATTGAGCAGACAGACAGTAGTAGACAGACAGACAATAAAAAACCTCATTGAGCAGACAGACAGTAGCAGACAGACAGACAATAAAAAACCTCATTGAGCAGACAGACAGTAGCAGACAGACAGACAATAAAAAACCTCATTGAGCAGACAGACAGTAGCAGACAGACAGACAATAAAAAACCTCATTGAGCAGACAGACAGTAGTAGACAGACAGTAAACCTCATTGAGCAGACAGACAGTAGCAGACAGACAGACAATAAAAAACCTCATTGAGCAGACAGACAGTAGCAGACAGACAGACAGTAAACCTCATTGGCAGACAGACAGTAAACCTCATTGAGCAGACAGACAGACAGACATCCCCCCCCCCCCACCCCCCGACACTCACCACCACCTGACTGCAGCCCTGGGTCAGTGTTCTCAGTAGCCCCAACCAGAACTCCTCCCCCTCCTCCTTCAGCCTCTGGCGACAGCTGATGGTGTTCAGCCGCTCAGAAAACTGCACACCACATCACATCACATCAGTTCACATCACATCGGTTCACACCACATCACATCACACCACATCAGTTCACATCCCATCCCATCACATCCCATCAGTTCATATCCCATCCCATCCCATCCCATCAGTTATCACCCCATCCCATCATTTCACATCCCATCCCATCATTTCACATCCCATCCCATCATTTCACATCCCATCCTATCAGTTACCATCCCATCCCATCAGTTACCATCCCATCCCATCAGTTACCATCCCATCCCATCAGTTCCCGTCCCATCCCATCAGTTCCCGTCCCATCCCATCAGTTCCCGTCCCATCCCATCAGTTCCCATCCCATCCCATCAGTTCCCATCCCATCCGTTCACATCCCATCCTATCTGTTCACATCCCATCCCATCAGTTCACATCCCATCCCACCACATCCCATCAGTTCACATCCCATCCCACCACATCCCATCAGTTCACATCCCATCCCATCAGTTCACATCCCATCCCACCACATCCCATCCCATCACACCACATCAGTTCACATCACCTGCCACAAACTGTATTTCATGCTTCAATCACACCCAGTTCAAACACAGGCTTAGGCTTATGCAGTCAGATACACTAATTGTGCAGTGATGATGAAGCTCTCACCTCTTCCTGGGTGTCTCCGTACAGGAACTGTCCTATGATCATGCAGGCCACAGCATCGTGGTTATCATCCTCCAGCTGCACACACACACACACATTTTATTTTATTTTGTACCACTTTATGTCACAGCAGATTTCTCTGCGTAAAATTAGGGCTGCTCTCCCAGGGAGAGCGCATCGCCACAAGTGCAGCGCCTACATATATATATATTTTTTTTACTCAGGGATGGTGTTTAAACACGACACCTGTGTGCATGCTGGTTTTTTAAAAATTTTGTCATCCGCTCCTACCAGCACATGATGGCCTGCTCTTCCGAAAGGTGGAACGGGGTTTTAACATGTGCACAAGATGTTCTACGTGTGTTTGCACACGGGGCCTTGGTTTATAGTCTCATCCGAATAACTTTGACATTCAGTTTGATTTTTTTGTCAAACTTGGAAGAAAGGGTGAGGCTGGGTACGAACCCAGAAACTCACGGTTTACATATTGGCAGGCGAATGTCTTAACCATCCTGCCACCTTCCAAGCATATACACACACACACACACACACACACACACACACACACACACACACACACACACACACACACACACACACACACACACACCACACTGAGATAAAACACACTGAAAACAGTGAAAAAGAACAGCTGTACAGAAAACGCTGACAAAGAATAGCTGTACAGAGAAAACGCAACAGATCTACAAAAAAAAAAAAAGCTGAACAGGATCAGCTGTACCGAAAACAAGCTGCTGGAAACTTTCAAAAAGAAAAGCTGAAGGGAAAAGCTAGCTGAAAAGACAGAAAAAAAATCGCTGTACAGAGAATGCAGACAGAGACAGACAGAAAAAACAGACAGGGACAGACAGAAAAAACAGACAGGGACAGACAAACAGATAGGGACATACAGACAGACAGACAGAAGTGCAGAAGACTCACTGTGTTGAGAGCGTCCAGAACAGCGCGGTGTAGCAGAGTGTTCATGCGATCCATGTTGATTTTCTCCTTCCCTTCAGCAATGTTCTTCAGCAACTCATTCAGTCTGTCCACATAACAACAGCAACAATATCAAACAGATGCCACTGCAATATATATCAATCTTCAGCCTGTCCCCATAGCAACAACAACAGTATCAAACAGATGCCACTGCAATAGATATCAAAGTTCAGCCTGTCCACATAACAACAGCAACATTATCAAATAGATACCACCGCAATATCAATATTCAGCCTGTCCACATAACAACAACAGTATCAAATATATACCATTGCAATATCAATCTTCAGCCTGTTCACATAACAACAGCAACATTATCAAACAGATGCCATTGCAATATATCAAATTTCTGCCTGTCCACATAACAACAACGACAATATCAAACAGATACCACTGCAATATCGTTCTTCAACAATAAACTGCAAGACAGGCCTTGAACATCCACACACACACTTTTCCATGTAAGAATAAACACATCCACAGAATCACACAGTCTGATCATGCTCTCTTTATCCCTCACCCCCCTCCCAACCCCCCCCCTAAAAACCACACACACACTCATATAAAAAGATAAAGGTAAAGCTGTCCCATAACCTATGTGGTTGTAGCAGAGCGAGACATCAGATACCTCAGCTTCTCTAGGGGCCCAGCATGTTGAGGGCGGCGCCCATCTTCTCTCTCTCCCTGCTTTACCTTTCCTGACCCTAAAGAGGGCAGGTACCCATTTACATCTGGGTGAACAGAAGGGGACTGTACTGAAGCCAAGGCACGCAGTCACCTATCCAACTGGTAAACACGCTCAACGCTGCTTAAGTTGACCTAGGGAAAGCAAGCGCTCTGACCACTTAGCTATCCCGCCCACACACACATACATGAACCAAAAAAAGACTAAACCAGAAAAGAAGATCCCCCCCCCCCCCCGAAATGCATGCAGAACTGACTTAGGAGCAATGTCCTTGAGGAATTTGCTGTCCACGTTCTGGAAGTTGAAGCCAAAGCAGCACTGGGAGTTCTCTATGGTGAACTGGGAAACCTGCAACATACAAATGCACACACGCATGCACACACACGCACGGACACATGCATGCATGCATGCATGCACGCACACACACACACACAACACACACACACACACACACATCCGGTATCACTTAAAGTGGAAGGATGTAAAATTGAAGACACACACACTCATGCACGCACGCACACACACACACATACACACACACACACACACACACACACACACACACACACACACACAGACATACACACACACACACATACACACACACAGACACACACACAAAAACATACACAGACACGCAAACACACACATACACACACACACATACGCACACAGAGATATACTTGTCGTTCAGATCTCAAATCAGAGGCATTATCCTATGACTGGCCCATGGAGGTGGGGGTGGGAGAGTGAGACTATAATATATATTTCTTGCCCGTGACAACTAGAAATGGTAATATTCAAATTGTGACTAAATGCATGGAATACTATGAATTCTAAGAAATGTAACCTGCGGTTGTTATGACTCCCTTTTAGTCCACCATTTATTGTTGGATTGCCCCATTTTTGTTGATCTGTATAACAGGAGGGGATTATATATTCATAAACAAAATATTCTACTCAAGATGTATTTGGTGTAAATGCCTGTGTCTTTATACCATCTGGTAGTGAATTGACATTTAACAAAGTAAAACAAAAAGAGAAAACCAGCCCAATACCTGACTATGCTACAGATAAACCATAACAAACAGAAAAACAGCCCCATACCTATGCTACAGATAAACACAAACCATAACAAACAGAAAACGAGACCCATGCCTGACTATGCTACAGATAAACACAAACCATAACAAACAGAAACAATTCTCACAACTAACTGCAGAGGACAGTAACCCTCTTAGTCCTGAACCGGGATTTGCCAGGATTGAATAATTGTCCCCCCTGAATCCCGAACTGGGATTTGCCGGGATTTACACACAGTAGTTTTCCATCATGCTGTGACCATCGCTAATTGCTACCACATGTCAAAGCTCTATCAGGCTAGAGGTACAAAGCCTGCTGAGAGTCTGGAAGTAATTATAGCTGCTGGTATGTACTTAGAAGGAGGAAAAGGTGAGCAAGCATGTGTGCCTGACCTGATTTTGTGATGAAATGTGAAATCTAGGGGCAGTTTGTGTTAAGAGAATCCAAATGTAAGAGGGTTAACACAAACACTGAGCACAAACACAAGGGAAACACAAACACCAGGGAAAACAAAACGAAAACACTACAGAAAACACAAACACACGGGAAAAAAAAAAAAAACACAGACTATTCCCTCCCATACACACGTACCTGACTGCAGAAGGGCTCCTCAATCTCCACAAAGTCGCGCACGATGGGGGAGATGGTGGAATCTGACAGGTAGTCCAGCAAAATGTTCAGGGCTTCGAACTGGTACTGGTCCTGACAAAGCACAACCACACACAGCCTGTGAGTCTGCCAAGGTTATTTGAGGGGCAGGGGTAAAGGTAAAGGTGTCCTATAACCTAGGCGGTCGTAAGGGAGCAAGGCATCAGAGACCTCAGCTTCTCCAGGGGCCAGCATGTTGAGGGTGGCGCCCATCTCCTCTCCCTCAGTCTGTGAGTGTGAGTTAGCTGCCAAGGTTATTTGAAAGGTAAAGGTGTCCCATAACTTGTGCGGTCATAAGGGAGCAAGGCGTCAGAGACCTGAGCTTGTCTTGGGGCCAGCATATCGAGGGCGGCGCCCATCTCCTCTCCCTCGCTGCTTTACCCTCCCTGGCTGACCATAAAGAGGGCAGGTACCCATTTACAGCTGGGTGAACTGGGGGAACTGTACTGTAGCCAAGGCACACAAACGGTCACCCATCCAAGTGGTAACCACGCTCGACGATGCTTAACTTGACTGGGGGAAAGCGAACGCTCTGACCACTTAGCTATCCCAGGACTGCACGCAAACACTCAGTCAAAGGCATTGATCCATCAGAGTCCGGACTACTGACCCCCACTGTGCTAGCACTGCTGACCACTCTCTGACAATTTATTTATCTCAGGAAAAACTATACACACACTCACACACACACACACACACACACACACACACACACACACACACACACACACACACACACACACACACACATACACACTCACCCACACACACTTTCCGGTCTGATATCACTAATTAGTGGAAGGATGTTAAACTGAAGAACTAACTAACTAACTAACTACACACACACGCACGCACGCACGCACGCATGCACGCACGCACGCACGCACGCACACACACACACACACAGATAAATAAAATAAATAAAAATAAAACACACACACACACACACACACACACACACACACACACACACACTTATACACACTCACCCACTACACACACACACACACACACACACACACACACACACACACACACACACACACACACACACACACACACACACACACACACACACACACCCTCCATACACACACTCACTCACTCATATACACTTTCCCGTCTGATATCACTATTTAGTGGAAGGACGTTAAACTGAAGAACTAACCCCCCACAACCCCCCCCCCCCCCCACCACACACAACTCCCCCCCCACCCCCCCAACTCTTTCAGCCATCAGTCAGTCAGTCCAGGAAGAGAGCTGGGGGGGCAGCAGCAGCAGCAGCAGTAGCAAGGTCACCTTTGCCTGGGGTCCTCTCCAGGCCATAGTCACCATGCCGTACTGCTCATCATCAGAAAGAGACCATGAGAGGAACGGACAGAAGTGACACAGACAGAAGTGATACAGACAGAAGTGACACAGACAGAAGTGACACAGAGAGATGTGACAAGAGGCAGACAGAAGTGATACAGACAGACAGAAGTGACAAGAGACAGACAGAAGTGATACAGACAGACAGAAGTGACAAGAGACAGACAGAAGTGATACAGACAGACAGAAGTGACAGGAGACAGACAGAAGTGATACAGACAGAAGTGACAAGAGACAGACAGAAGTGACAAGAGACAGACAGACAGAAGTGACACAGACAGGCCATGACAGGAACAGACAAAAGCGACAGAGACACAGTGACAGTCAGACAGAAGTGAAAACAGACAGGCCCTATGTGCTGGGACAGTGGCACAACTCTTTCAGCAGGCAGTCAGTCAGGCCATGAGAGGTGGGCAGTGTCACCTTTGCCTGGGGTCCTCTCCAGGCCACAGTCACCATGCCGT
>JASPKP010009296.1:0-10526 GCA_030674155.1 Stramonita haemastoma
GCAAACAAAGCCGGGAAACCTCCCTACCAAAACCCTTCCCCCCCGATACAAAACACAAGGCGGTGCTGCTAAAGGGCACAGGAGCCTGGCCCTCCCCCACAAGGGGTGCACTTTATACGCCCCCTAAGGACTGAAGTAGCCGGCTACGGTTCTTGTTTGCCGCCTATTTTTATACCCCGCGCCCTACAACGCCACCCCAAACCCCAAAACCCCACAGAAAGAAAGAAAACACAACGCTATTTTTTTGGGGGGGTTTTCCTTTCCGGGGATATTTTCTACGAAAGGGCTTTAAAATTTTTCAGAAAAACGGGCCACCAGCGCTCATCTGAAAGCTGCCTGCAAGCAAAAAAAAAGAAACCAGACAACCCCTAGAAGGGGAAAGGAAGCTCGGTGGAATGTTTCTGCGGGAAAAAATGAAAACGTTGATGATTCAAGATTTGCCAAGCTGCCAACCCTTTGCAAAAAACGGGGGGGACAATTGAAGACCTCTTTTTGATGGATTTTGACATTGGAGAGGGATTCGAGAGGTTTGGGACATTTGAAAGGGATTGTGATATTGGAAGGGTTTTAGACATTTGGAGGGAGTAGAAATTTGGGGGAGGATTTTGTAAAGGACTTAGACACGGGGGAAGGGACCAAGACAAAGCAAAAGTTCAGACATCGGGAGAGATTTTCCAAAAATTTATAAATTTCATTCAGCAACTTTCCAGGAAAAAAAAAAAAAAATGGGAAAACTGCCACTTGTCCCCTGGCAACATCACCTACCCTGTGCCATGAAATTCAAAAAGTCAGCGGGCCAGTAGGGGGATCTGTCTGTCTTTGGTAGGTGGCAAATGCAGTATCGGTGATCCGACAGGTGAGACAGGGTAAAGACTAACATCTGATCAAAAACGCCTCACTGTCATTTTAGAGGGAAGCAATACTAATTTTTTTACGGCGTAGGATATTCATCAATAAAACAGCAGCCAACAAATCTGTTGCAACTTGTTCCTTCTGATCTGATTCTTTCTGAAGTCGGATTTTAAAAAATAATTGTTTTTGCGCCCACAAATTTGGGTTTCTTTAACTTAAAAGGTGACTTGAATCTCATAAATGAAACAAAGTAGATGATCAGACTAAATTCAGAATGCAGAGGGTTGGCGCTCTTTTAATTTTTTGAAATAGTACACACTGATCAAAAAAAGCCCATAAAAAAATATCCATAAAAAAAACAAAGCTTAAAACCCTGTCAAAAGACGCAAATTTTGATCTTTCCTTTTTTTCCACATTAAGCAACAATACTTGTCATTTTGAATAAAATAAAATTTTCAAAGATTTAATTATTTTTCATTTACGTTTTAGACCGACATCCTTATTTTCTTTTTCGACATCTCCTCCCTGTACACAAACTCTCTAAAACATACATCCGCGCAGAAAACCAGTAGCAATCAAAAAAAAAAAAGAAAAAAATAGAGGAAAAATCAACCAATCAACAACAAAAGCCCAAACAAACAAGAAAACAAGCGGAAATCTTTAAAAAAAACCTTCACACAACAATCTACTAAAAAAACTGCACACAACTAAAAAAAAAAATTTTTAATCCAAATCAAACTTTCTGAAAAGAAGCAAAGTGAAAAACCAAAATGACTAGCTCACGAAATGCCAACAAGCAAACCGTCTCCTGACCTACTCCTCCCACAATCACCGTCTAGCACCGCGGTTGAAGCTTTCAAAGAATACAACTTGGCGTTATGCCCTCTAACACACCATTGTCCACATAACAACACCAGCCTCTCTCTAAAATGCTACATGAAAACTACCCGGGAAAAAATCCAAATCTATACAGCCAAAAAAAACTTTGAAAGTCACACATAAAATTAAAAGTCTAAAACACACAAGGGGGAATAATAATCATAATATCATATACCCCCAAGAAAGAATAATACATTATCTATTTGACACAACACTACAATCTTCAGTCGCTTTCCCCGTTTTTTAAAAAAATGATTGGTTGATTACCTTGCAAAAGGCCTTTCTCAAAAAACTAACCAAAAAACTGCAGTTCCATTTTTTAAACTCCAAAACAAGCAGTTTTTTAGAACTGGACTCCTGTCATGGAAAAATGCCACAGTGACATGTAGGGTGCCCAAAGACACATTTTAAGTTTTTATTAGAAATTTTCTGTCATTTACAGATTTTCCCCTTAGTTATACACAAAAGTCCATAAATAAATAATTTACAAAAACTCATTCACTTTACAGCAAATAAAGAGAAACGTGCGAAACAAAGATGCATGCACACCCTTTGACATACTCATAAAGCACCCTTAAAATTTGCACTACATGCATGCAACGAGTAGTTCAACACGATTTATTACACAAAATGCTTGATATTTCTTTACACACAGCACAAAAAGATACAACTCCCCAAAACACATCCTTCATCGAATTTTTTTTTCCCGCAAAAAAAAAAAAAAAAGCTTGAAAAAAAATAATGACCTCAAAGTCGCATGAAAAGATCAAAATGAGTCTCTACTTATGTTAATCTACAATTACAAAAAAATTTTTTTTTAAAAAAACCAATTTAAACACGTTGGATCTGGCAAAGATAGGTTAGTTTTGGGGAAAAAAGGTGATTACAAGGACACAAGAAAACAACTACAAAAAACCAAAAACACAAAAAACTGCAAAAACTACAACAAATGCAAAAAAAACTACACATCGGGGAACCACAACCTTGCAGAATAATTAAAAAAAAAAACGAAAAAAATCCCCCCCCCCCCCCCCCCCCCCCCCAATCACCCTGCAATCCTTCGAATTAGTAGTGGACACAAGCAAAAGAATTTTAGGTTTACATACTGGCCCACTAAAAAAAACTCACTTGTACACAAATTTTAATAAACCACACCAAGTGAAATAAGAAACTAAATTTTCAGGCACAAAAAAAAAATTCAACACAAAGTTAAGTAGGGTTTGACCGTTTGTGACCCCATCGGGTGTTTTAGTTCAAATTCTGTCCGTCTCATTTAACCAACTTTTTCCTTTTTTTTTAATTTATTTTTTTTAAAAAAACAGTGTCCCAAGAAATTTTTTTCCAAACTCTCGCAATACATCCCCTTCTGCGAGCAACCCGTTCTTATTTTTTTTAAACTTTACTCTTTTACAAAAAAACCCCACAACAAAATTACATAAAAGAAAAAAAAAAATTCACACATAAAAAAGTACTAAGAAAAAAAATCGTTTTTTTATTGCTAAAATTTTTGAAAAACGGGATCACCTTCACATGAAACAAGTATTTTAATAACAGTAAATTCAATTTTAATGAGAAAAATGATCAATCTTTAAAAAGTTTACGGATTTCAGTATCGACATTTTCTAGACATTCAAAAAAGGAAAAAAGAATAATATTATACTTAATCCATCGGTGTCAAATTTAATCTTTGCTAATAAAAAGTTTCATGTTACGTCTACAAAAATATTTTTACTGATAATATGTCTTTCAAAAGCAAAATATCTAGATAATAAAACAAGATAGCAAAAATATCTAAAATTTTGTTAGAAGAGTATCTTAAAGGGAATTATTTTAACTGAATAAAATGCACTTACCCAAAAAACAAACCAATGACACACACACACACAGGCCTACTGAAAAAAACATCCTTAGTCTTATACAATTCTGTTCATTTCCCAAATTTGCCAGGTGTTTTAAACACAAACACCAAACATTTTGCTTTTTTTTTTCCCCTTTAAAAAGCCGAATAACCCCAATCATTAAAAACACACAACAAAACAACAAATTTTTACATCAATGGAAAAAAAAAAAAACTGAAAAAAAGGGTCACTAAAAAACACATTTTCCCAAAAAACCAAACACAACCCCTCCCATCTTTCTATAAAAAAACACACCCAAAAAGCTCCTTTAAAAAAAAAAAACAAAACCCCAAAAAAAACCCGGCACCACCTTAACTCCCCCCCCCCCCCCCCCCAAAAAACTCTCTCCAGCAGTCACAAAGGATCAAAACCCTACTTTTTGAAATAACTACTACTATGAACACATAACTTCAACAAAAAAAAAAACAACTAAAGCACAACACAAACTCATGCAAGAGAGCAACCACAGGCCAAACAAAAAAAACGCCAACCCGAAAACGCGACCGTTGCTACTTCCACTGCAAGCGAAGTGAAGGCCCTGGTTAAGACGCCGCGTCGGACGTGACGGACGAGGAGAGAGGGGGGTGGGGCGGGGAAAAGGGGGGAGGGGGGGTCCTTACCCCAGATTTTATGCACCAGTAGAGACCCCCCATCTGGGAAAAAAACCGGCCCCCGGGCTCTTTTTGTCCCCCTTTTATACCCGGGCCCCTTTTTTTTTGGGGTGGGTGGGGTGGGGAAAGGAAAAAGGGAGGAGGAGAAAGGGGTTTGGAAGGGGGGGGGTGGGGGGGAAAGAGGGGGGAGAGACAGAGAAAAAAAAACATCTCTTCGGATTGCGACGGAAACCGGCAAAAGCCAACTGAAGGTAACATGTCAACAATCATGCCAAAAAAACATAACAAAAAATTCTTTTAAAAATATATATTTATAATTTGAATATTTTACAAAAAAAAACCCACTCCCTCAATCAAATGTATTGCAGTGGTCTCAGCCTTCAAACCCCGCAAATTGCAGCATCTGACCTTTTTTTTTTGGTTTTTTTTTTTTAAACAATGATGTCACTTTTGACAAAAATAGGGCACTAGCTTTCGACCTGACCTTCCCCATACAAGTCAAAAATAAACCTTGAAAATTTAAATACTTGTGTTGAGTGTATTTTTTAGTTATGATTTTTTTTTTTTTTTTAATACTGATCAACACAAACACCATATACGAGTTTTATACACAAGAAAAAAATGGGCCAGTGGGGGAGTGATTAAAAAAGATAAACAAGGGCAGGGACCCCGGGATTTTATAAATTCTTTCTACGGATCTCTAAGAACCTTTCCCAAGAATTTTTGACGGGTGTTAGTATGTATAGAGAATGTATTTTTCTACTATTTTCTAAAAAAAAAAGTTACGTTTTCATGATTGGACCCTCTGCCACAAAATGAGTTCATTCCACCTGACCCAATTTTTATCCACTGACACCCGGGTTTTGGGCGGGTGGGGGGGGGGGGGGGGGGGTCAGGTTGTCATTTTAAATTTCCATTCATAATAAAAATTTTAAAAGCTTTACCTTGTACTGAATATCAATTTTGAAATATCGCTTCTTTTTTCCTTTTAAAAAATGCCAAATATACTAAACCCCCCATCCCGACCCCCTAATACGAAAAGCAAAACTTGTCAATTTTCATTTTCGCATTCCTGGATTTCAATCTGTAGTCTCTTTGAACTGCTTTCTTGAAAAATTCAAATAACAGATAGCAAGCTCCTGGAATGTCTAAAAAGCTGAAAGAAACAAAGGGGAGCGACACGGAAAAATTCAAATTTTCTAGCATCTGTTAGGAACTCCCCGGGGACCCCGCAAGAGCATAACCGCCTTTTTCGACAACTCGAAAACAATTTTTTATTTTTTTTACATATGACTGGTTCTTTGAATGGAAGCAATTTTAAATGTGTTCTAAGGGTTTGGGGGGAGGGGGAAAAATGACGATGAGAATGAATGAAAACATTTTGAAGAGAGAGGAGAGAGAGAGGGGAAGAGAGAGAGAAGAGAGAAAAGAGAGAGAGAGAGAGAGTTTGAGAGAGAGAGAAGAGAGAACTTTTTTGAAAAGGAGAAGAGAGAAGAGAGAGAGAGGAGAGAGGGGAAGAGAGGGGAGAGAGAGAGAGAGAGAGAGGGTAAGAAAACAGAGAAATGAAGAGAAAACGCCAAAAACGCACTTTAAATACCAACACAAAACAAGAATCCTAGCCCATTTACACTTTCACTGTTTTTTCCCACAATTGAAATCAATCATAACAAAAAGATAGTGATAAATGGGGATGACACAATAACACAACATTACTCGAAACCACCCATTTTTTCCCCCCCATTCAATCATAGTTTTGGCTGAAACAAAACAAAACAAAAAAAAAAATTACATCCATTCGCCAGAAAAAATACTTGCACCAAAAGTTTATACACACCAAAAAAAAAAAACAAAAACCACACACATACACACACAAAAACCCAAAAACCCACAACAAACACACACACACACACACAAAACACACACAACACACAAACCCCCCACACACACCACCACCACACACACACCACAAAACCCCCTTAATCAACTTTTTTTTTTTTGCCTACTCCTCCAGACACTCCAAAATTTTTCCCAAATGAACCGTTCACCCCCCACTAACACAACCCACCAGGGATAAACCAACATGTACAAAAACCCACTAGAGAAATAAAAACCACCCCAAAAGACACATCCACAACTCAGAAAAAATCCATCACAGCATCAACAAGCGGGGTTTCACCTTCAAGAAAACTGCGAATTTCGAAAATTGCTTGGGGGTCGGGGGGCCATTTCTGGCCAAAGCTGAAGGCGAAAAAATCTGATTTCTACGAGACCAGCATCATGTTCTTTCCCAGCGAAACTCTTAAGTCCTGGGGGAAAAAAAAAAAAAATAAATAGTATTTTTGGAGTTTTTGATGAAGATTTCAACGTGTTTGGAATAAAACAATGAAATGTAATAAGCATAAAAATATGTTTTGGAAAAAGAAAAATCAAAATGTGCTGGAATATATAACAAAACCAATATGTTTGGAAAATATAATAATTAAAATATAAAAACAACAATAATTTTTGGAATATAATAACACAAAAATATTTTTGGAAATATATGAACAAACAAAAAAGGTGATTACACTGTACGCACAATACGCTAGATTAAAAATGAACACCAATATTTTTTTCTGGAGTGACACAGGTTTTTCGCTAAAGACTTTTTTTTCATTAACACATTATCAAGACTAACTATCGATGGACAGGTTAGTTTTTTATGGAACGAAGGTGTTGCGATACAGATAGCAAAAACGATGAGGTGTCATATAATTTTTTTTTTTTTTTTTGATATACAACTGCAAAAAGCATAAAAACACCTGGCCTAGCCTGTATTTTACTGGGGTTAATGTAAAATGCAAAGGGAAATTTTTGTTTGTCGTAAAAAAAAAAATGGGCAAATATATTTTTCCTGTTTTTCACTGTTTATAAACCCCAACTGTCTCCCTCACCTGTTGCCAGGGGTAGCTCCCTGCCTGCCACCAGGGTTCGCCATCTCTCTTCTCCATTCTACAATCTCCGTTTCCCTTCCGACCACTGATCTCAAGATTTTGGCAATTAGATGTTTTTGGGATTTGCCGTTTTTCCTTTTCCTACAACATTGTGGAGTTTTTTCAGCAAAGGGTTTCGATCATGGCTTGCCATTGCTTTTGGATAATAGCCCCTCCTACTATGTTTTTCCCCGGTGGCACCTTTGTGGAATAGCAAAAGCACTTTGGAGTCTACAAGGCAAAGCCGTGTCGGCCCCCATTTTAACAACCCCCCTTTCTTAGTAAATGTTTAAAAATCATAAAAAAATTACATCCAACATACAAAGCCCACAGTGTGAAAGACTGAATTTTTCTTCAGGCAGTTAAAAAGGTTAAACAGTTTTGTTCCTTACCTTTTTCTGTTCTGTAAAAAGGGTTGGGTTCGTTCAATACAGGGTAACCTCCTTTGTACGCCAGAATGGACGCAAAAAAGTTTAAAACATATGGAAAATCTACTTTTTTTTTTATTGAAAGTTAAATTTTAGAATTAGTTATGGTGCTACCAATTGGGGAAAGTTTGGGGTGTGTTGTGTTGGTGTGTGTGGTGTGTGTGTGGGGGTATTTGGTTTTGTGGGGGGTAGGGATGCTACACACGTATAAAACTACATGCACATGTAATATGCCCTCTGTGTAACATATGTTGTGTGTGTGTGGTTGTGTGTGTGTGGTTGTGTTGTGTTGTGTGTGGTGTGTGGTTGTGGTGTGTGTGTGCGTGCGCGCGGTGTTGTGCGGCGTGCTGCGTGCATGATATTCTGCAGTTCTTACAGGGTTTGTGTACTCGATACGTCTTACACACACTATCCAATAATCCATCCCCCTTTTTTTGAAAGTTAAGGAAACCCCCCATCATTAAGATCTGCACACTTTTTTTACAACTACCATTAACATCCATTCAACCCAATCCAAAAGATTAGGCTTCAAACACCAGAGGCATTTCGGGCGTCCCCACCCTCTAATGATTAAAAACTTACAAATATAAAAATTGAACAGAAAAATAATTTTTTTTACATTCCTTTTCTAGAACTTTTTAATTTCGCCAATGGGGGAAACTAAACTTTCACAAAATAATGTAAACCGTTTTTGCTGCAATCAAGGTTGCTGCATTTCAAACCCACGGATTTTTTTCCAATCACAAAAGTAGTGTGCATGCATTTTCTCAAACTGTCACCTGCACTTATCAGCGCACAATGGCCTACTCTTCCAAAAGGCAGAACAGGCTTTAACGTGTGAAAAGATATTGTGTGTGTGTTCACACACAGAACTCAAGTTTACAGTCTAATCAGAAGCACTTTCGAGGAAAGGAGTCAAGTTACTTAGTTGACTATGGGAAAAAAAATCCTCTCAGACAGATGCCTTGGTGACGGGTCAAAACCTGGGCCCTCAGGTCACTAGCTCAATGCTCTACCTACCAGGCTGTCCCACTCCCTAGGAGGCTACATGATGATGAAGTGAAGTAACTATCTTCTTCTTCAAATTTTTTTTTTTTTTTTTTTAAACAAAAAAAGCCCTATTTCTTCCACATAGATGATCAAGTGCAACCTAAGACATGGCAACCTAGGGTCATGGCAACCTAAGATCATGGCAACCTAGTGCCATGGCAACCTAGACCACACGGCAACCTAGGACCACGGAAATCTAGGATTGCAGCAACCTAGGGCCACAGCAACCCAGGATCATGGCAAACTCAGGATCCTAGATCGTGGTAACCTAGGATTGTGGCAACCAGGATCGTGCAACCCAGAACTTGGCAACCTAGGATCAAGGCAACCTACTTGCTTCATCCTGATCCCCGATCTCCACAGTCCAGCTGCCGATCAGTCTCTGACCCCCGCCTTCTTCTCGTCCATCAACTGCTTGAATACTTTGCTGAGGAAAGAGGACAATACACTTCTGTTCATGTATAGATCTACACACACAAGCACAGACTGACACACAGACACACACACAACCATACACAGACACACAACACACACACCGTACACACACACACTGTACACACACACACAGACACACACCGTACACACACACATCATACACACACACATCGTATACAGTAATACACACACACAGTGACACACACACAGTGACACACACACCGTACACACACAGACATACACACACACACCAATTCTGACTTGCATTCTTCTCAACATTACACATTAACAACTTTTATATTTATGCGTTTATTTATCTATTTATTCTTTTATTATCAAGGATAATGGAATAAGCAGTCATGTGCTTTTTACATACAGTTCCTGTGTGTAATGCAGTTTTGTAAATTTTGTTATCTGTTCCCACCAGCACACAATGCCTACTCTTTCGAAAAGTGGAACAGGATATACGCAAGATGTTTTGAAACAAAAGACTTTAGTTCAACTCTAAACACATACACCTGCATGCAAAAATACACACAAAATCAATTTACCGACTTTTCAAAAAGCCTCGCCACACAGGCAACCATACCTCCGACTTCAGATAATTTTTTCCTCCCATAATGGAAGATGTTATGCAAGAATCTTGGTCATAGCTGAAGACAAATCTCAACATAACATTTTCAAAGCATAACAACATGTTAATGTAGGCCTTGGCACTTTGCTTCCATGAATACACTGACACAGCTTTGGCCTGGGACAGCATTTATCACTGGGGTCAGGACAGCTAAGTGGTCAGAGCACTCACACTCTCCCCCCCCCCCCCCCCCCCAAAACTAAAGCTACGCAGAGTTGCCTCATGCGGTGACCATGCGTGCTCCTTGATTTCATACAGTCCTCCAGTTCATCCAGCTGTAAATGGGTACCTGCCCTCTTTTGGACAGGGAAGGTAAAGCAGCGAGGAAGAGGAGTTGGGCGCCGCCCACAATATGCTGGCCCCTAGAAAGAAGTTGAGTCTCTGATGCCTCGTTCCTCAACGACCACATAGATTATGGGAACATGTTTACATGATCCTTATCACAGTACATATAAAGGCTCATTCCATTCATGAATGGGTTATGTGGGTCGATGTCCATAGTGTGAAGAGTGTTTATTCTCTCTACAAATCATACGTTCATTCATTCATTCATTCATTCAAAGTACTTACAACTGGTTCAAGTACTCTCCATGAATTCTGGTTTCACTGCATGAACTGAAAAATACACATAATGAAGTCAGAGTACAATAATTTTTAGTACTTCATTACATGTGTCCATAAAAGACTTTCTGATTTTGAGAGAGAGAGAGAGAGAGAGAGAAAACTTGAAAAATTTGAAAACTTTTTTAAACAAAGAGGGTAAAAAA
>JASPKP010009297.1:0-10523 GCA_030674155.1 Stramonita haemastoma
GGGGGGGGGAAAAGTTTTTAACTTTCATCTCCTTCTCCTCTCTCCTTTTAAATAAAACGGGGGAAAATCCCCGTGGAACCGCACAGAACACTTGGCACCCTAAAACCTTTTTCCTTTTTTAAAAAAGGGCCCCAAGTTTGGGTGGGAAAAATGAAAAAACGCATACTCAAAAAGGGGAATTAAAAAAAAAAAAAAAAAAAATTTTAAAGCTGTGGGGCTTGTTCCATATCCTAAAATAAAAGAATAAATAAAAGAATAAACAAAAAGATAAATGGATAAATTTGTTTCGTGGGTGATCTTTAAGGTTCATTTGGTTGAGCTTTTTTTATATCCACCATTTTCCCCACCGTTAAGGAGCCATATTTAGCAAAGAGAAAGAGAGAAAAAGAGGTGGAACTGGGGGGCTTGCTTAGAGGATTTTAAGGGGCTCATTTTCCTTGACTTTCTTGATAAAAAAAATTTGACTTACTTTTAATATTTGACTAATTTGCTACTCATGTAATGTCCATAGGGGGCACATTTTTATTATTTTTACTTTTGCGTTTATTCCACAGGGCCCGGGTGGCCCCCTCTTTCTCCAAAAAAATTTTTGGAATTTGGGGGGGCAAGACCCAAATCGAATGATGAGCGTTGTTATGGTAAGAGGGAAGGTGTTTTTGGTGGGGGGGGGGGGGGGGGGGGGGGGAAAAAAGGGGGGGGTTTTTTTTTGTAAAAATTTTTAATTAAAAAGCAAAGTGGTTAAGGGCGTTGTGACATTTTTTGACTGCGAGCAAATTTGTTGGGGACATGTTTGTGAACAAGCAATAAGTGCTTTAATTTAATTTACAGCAAATAATAATATACAAAACATTAAAAATTCAAAGGCTTTTTTTTACAGAATGAAAAATTCTTACAGGATATACTGACTGAAAAATTCAATTGCCATTCTTGGCAAAGAAAAATTTTACGCAAGTAACTGATGTACGGAATGAAAAAACAATCCTATCTCGTACAGGGGGGACAGAAGTCCTTTTCATGTCCCCCCCACGTCCTTTGGGACATGGGAGGGGCGAGCGAGCGTAACAGGAGTAAGATTTACAGTGAATGTACGGACATGCAGCATTTTAAAAGCTATTCTTTTAGCTCCCACTGACATTAAAAAGCTTCCCGCATGAAAAACTTTCCAATGAGAAGTGAAGAGTTTGGTCTTTTTGTGGTTTTTAGACCCCAGTGTCCTAGCAAGATGATGGGGCTAAACAGCATTAGAAAGACAGAGGGGTACCAAAAAAATATCCCAAAAAGAGAAAGGTCAAAAACCCAACCTGGCCGTAGGGGAAGTCTGGACACTAAAAAAAATTGGAACAAAAAAAAAAAACCCCAGCCAAAATTGGTTTTACAGTGAAATTTTGCGTGTGTGGTGTTGTGTGTGTTGTGTTTGTGTGTGTGTTGTTGGTGGTTTTGGTGTGTTTTAAAGTATAATTGTTAATCTTTTTGGGGGGCACTATAATACAAATTCCTTATATCATTATTTTACCTTGTAAGGATCAAATGATCTGACAAAAAAAAAACCCAATGAAACATTGTTCTGAATCTCACTGCAAGATCGATGGTTTTATTTTTTTCTTTTTTTTTTTATTATATATATACCCTTTTTCACAGTGGAAATTTCTCTTTTAAATTTGGGCTGCTCTCTCCCCCGAGGAGGCGTGTCACCACAAGTGCAACGCCAAATTTTTTTTTTTTTTTTTTTTTTTTTTTTGCTGAAGTTAGTAATTAGACAGACAAACAAAGAAGGGAGTAAAAGTTGCTATGCAAAGTGACCGTGTTTTGAATGAACTTTTCTCTTTGATCTTGGTTTGGGAAAAAGGCGGGAAAAAAAAGACCTTGTTTCTTGAAGTGTGCAAAAAAATTGCTGGATTTTTTTTCTAAAAAGGATGAGAAAATGTTATAAATTGAAAAACCCTTTTTATCGATTTTCAAAAATTTTGCAAAATGCAATTTTTTCTTTGGGGGTTTTTTTTGGATTTTTTTCTGCATATTTTGTACATTTTTTTGCGAATTTTCTGTTTTTTGTTCAAGCGCAAGAAAAAGTACGAAAAATTTTTTTTAGGTTTGGGGACTGGGAGAAGTTGATTCCCTTGGGGAATTCAACATGTATAGGAAGTAGGGAGGGGCATCGTAGACTGGACAACCTTTGATGGGTTAACTGAGGATGGGATGGGGGGTTTATAGAAGGGGGGGGGGGGGGTATTAAAACAGTTTCCACACTTTTTTTTTTTTTTTTTAAACCCCTCAAAAATTTTTTGTTTCATATCATTTTTTTGTGTTCCCGTTTGGGGGTGGCCCATTTAACTCACACACTGTTTTTTTCCTTTTTAGTATGATCGTCCCCAAAAAAAGTCATTGTCGGGCCTGACTTTCAGGGGCTTAACGGGCAGCATGAACATTTTCGCTCATGGACAGAAACAGTATTTGCTTGGATGTTCGACCAAAGGAGTTTTGGGGGGGTGGGATTTTTTTTTTAAAATTATTTTTTCTTTAATGTTTTTTTTCTTTTTTATGTTTTTTTTTTTTTTTTTCCCCCTCTTTTCCCCGCCGGTTCTGATGCTTCTTTTTCCCAAAATGCTTTTTTCTTTCTTTCTTCTCTCTCACTCTCTTTCTTTTTTTTTTTCTTTCTTTTTCTTCCCCTCTCCCTTTTCATTTTTCTTTTTCTTTTTCTTTCTCTCTCTTCCCCCTCTCTCCCTTTTCTCTTCCCCTCTCTCTCTCTCTCCTCTCTCTTTCTCCTCTCCCCTCCTTCTTCTCCTCTCTCTCTCTCTCTCTCTTTCTTTCTTTCTTTTTTTCTTTTTTTCGTCTTTCACAATCTGCATATGTGAACAAAAATTCATCCAAAGGACTAACAATTTTTCAACTTGTCCTTTTTTTTTTTTTTTCAATTTTATTCTTTATTTCGGGGAAAAAGTAACCATTCATGTCTTTTTTTTTTTTTTTTACACATCCATTCCCCATGTGCGAGCTTTTCAATTTTGTCATCCCTTCCCCCGGGACACAAGGCCTACTCTTTCCCTGTTGTGTTGACTTTTATTTTGTGGGGGGCTCGCTCTCAAATTTTTTGTGTTGGGGGAGGGGGTTTTTCCTTTCCTATTTTTGGGTGTGTTGTGTGTGCATGCCCTCGCGCGCAGCTTTTGGTGTTGTGTGCGGGGTGCGTGCCTGCAAAAAACTGTCATTTTGGGGGGGGCAGGCTAAGTGGGGAGGGGTTTGGTATGAAGTTGACTTTTCTGGTTTTTAGGCATGTGGTTCTTTTAGGATTGCCTTAAAAAATGACAAATTTTCCCAAAAGATTACAAAATTGCCTTTTAAAAAATGGAAAAATTTTTTTAAAATAAAAAATTTTTTAGAGAAAAAAAAATTCCCAAAGATGACAAGAAATATTGAAAAAACAGATTATATTCCCTTTTGGGGTGGGTTGCCAGTTACTTGAAAGGTTTTTGTGCGGACAGGTGGAGAAAAAAGATCATCGTTATCCAGTGCTGGACAAAATTTTTTTTCTGTAGTAAGAAAGGTAAAGGTGTCCCCCAAACCTTTTTTGGTCATAGGGGGGCAAAGGGATCAGAGACCCAGCTTCTATTGCCACATTTGAGGGGGGTGCCCCATCTCCTCTCCCCCACTGTTTTCCCTTCCCCCACCTAAAGAGGCAGGTACCCTTTACGCTGGTGAACTGTACGAAGCCAAGGGGAAAAAAATGATCACTATCCAATGGGGAACCACTCTCAATTTTTTAACATTGGTAGGGAAAGTGATGCTCTGACCATGAGCATCCCGTCTTGTTTTTTCTGTAAATGTGTTATTTAGGGTTGTGTGTTGTTTACTTATGACAACTCTCACTTTGGGTTTTTTATGGGTTTCTATTTTTAATAACACATTTTTTGGCTAGTTTTAAGAAAAATTGGATTGACTGAGCTGTTCATTTTGCTCAGGGGTTACAAAGTTTTTACTTATGCCCCAGTCTGTGTGGGGGGAAGTTGGGGGGGGGGGGGGGTTGGGGGGGGGGGGGGGGGGGGGGGGTTTTTGGTGATCGTTTTTTTTTAAAAAATGTTTGGTTTAAATAGGGGTGAAGGAAAGTCATAACTGGGGGTTAGTTATGATTTCATTGAAGTTCTCAATTTTTTTTGGTAGGGTCTTTTTTTTTTTTTTAAAAGGGAAATACATGGGAGATTTTCTGCATGCTTTTTTTCAGTTTTTAAAAGGCTGGGGTTAGGTGCAAATTATTTTTAATAAACATTTTTTTTTTTGAGGGGTTTTTTTGGAGAAGGGATGTTGAAAAAATCTTCACTTCTATGGGTCTTTGATTTTTTTGGGAAAAAAAAACCACCGTTTTTTTTGGGTCTTTTCTCTTCTGCAGCACACAATCCCCCAAATGGCTTTTAATGTCCGTTTTGGCCATTAAGGCCCCTTTCTTTTTTTTAAAAACCCTGTGAATATCCCATTTTACCAAAAGGGTGATTTGGGTATGCAAAATCAGTAACTTTATTTATTCAAAATTTGTTTTAAACTTTCAAAATCAAAAAAGAAAAGAAAAAAAGTTGGAGGGCTGAAATCTTAAAAAAAAAAAAAAAAAAAAAAGTTGACTGGCCCCCCATGCCATTACCCCTAGCTGCGCCCTTTAAAAGGGGGCGAGCTTCGCTGGGACTTTCACTTCATCAACAACCTGACTTACCTGATGATAAATTTAAAATCTGTTCTGCTCGTTTGTCCCTGCTCAGACGTTACCCAGAGTCCCCAAACTTGTTGATATTTAAAAATTTCTTATGTAATCACTTTTTCCTCGTTTGTCTTTCACTGTCAGATTGAATGGGGAAAAAATAAGGGATAACCTTTCCCCGCTCCTTGGGGCCGACAGCTTGGGCCCTTGGTTTTCTCTGTCGGCCACACTTTTTTCCCATCGCGTATAGGTATGTCACCCTTTAAGGATGTCTCGCCTTCTGGTTTTCTTACCTCCACAAGGGGAGAAGGAGCAAGTTTCGTTTGTGGGCAATGGTAGTTTAGCCCTGATGTAAGATCAAAAAGGAACTTAATTTCCCAAACAAAAGCTTTTTTTTTTGTTTTGGTTTTTTTAGCACGGTTGTTTTTACTTTATGCGATTTTTTTCCTTTGGGTGGGGGGGGCATTTTTTGTGCACACAATAAATAAATTTAAACCCATAGATTATTCTGTGTTGCATTTTTTTGTGCACACAAGTAAAAAATTTTTTCCTATTTGATTATTTCAGTGTTCATTTTTGCATGCCACAATAAATAAATTTCATATATACTATTTAATGTGTGCATTTTTTCGTGCACACAAGTAAATAATTAACTTATATATATTTCAGTTTTGATTTTTTTTGCACACAAGTAAATAAAATTTAAATTTTGATTATTTTAGTTGTGCATTTTGTTTTGTACACAAATTAATAATTAACCTTAGATTATTTCAGTTGTGCTTTTGTGTGTAAACACAATAAATTTTTTTTTTTTTATGTTTGGGCAAATGCAATTTTTCATATTATGCTGGGTCGTGCCAGGTGTCTTCAGCCGTGCCTGTTTATTTTCAAACACATGCCGATGTGTGTGTTTTTTAGACTTTGTCATGTTGTTGTTGTGTTGCTGTTTCAAACGTGAAGCATTCCCCCCTGTACGGGGGTGAGGTTTTGCCCCAAACAAAAGCTCAGTTATCCCCCCTTACCTAATACTCAGTTGATGGGTGGGGGTTGGTTTTTGTGGGGTGTAGGTTTTTTTTTGGTTTTGTAAAAGGTGACAGTTAAAGGCTTGATAATTTCAAACCGGAGGTGGAGGGGGGGGTTCTGCGTATACGTTGTGTACAGGATTCAGAAGCGTTTTTGGGGGGCAGTGGGGTTTTTTGGTTTTTTTCTCTAAACATTGGCAAATTGATGAAAGTTCATCTTATGTTTTTTTTTTTCCTTCGGGAAACTATCTCATTTCATCCATGAAAAATTTTGCATGGCTTTTTTTCTCCAGGCAGTGGTGGTATGAAAAATTGTGTTGTGGATGAAATTAAAATTTGTGTGTGTTGTGATTTGAGTCAAACATCTATCTTTATCTCATTCCATGAAACTACTGGGGGGGGGGGGGGGGGGGGTTTTTTTCATTTTTGTTTTTGTAAGTTTTTTTCTACTCTTTAAAAACCCAACAAATTCTTATGAACCCTATAATTTTTTTGGAAATTTTTTTTAAAAGGGGGGTTTGGGGGGGGGAGTCGCTTTTTTTTTCGTCAAACAAAACCTTTTTTGTTTGTTTATATTGAAATTTGTTTTTATAACAGAACTTTTTTTATGAGTTCCACACAACTTACAAGCTCCTTATTTTGTCAACCCCCCCCACCCCCCCCCCCAACCCAACCAATAAACCCCCCCCCCCCCCCCCCCCAAAAATCCGTTTTATGCAAAAAAAACACCAGTGATTGAGGGTTTACCCAATTTCAGTTTTTTCTCCCACACAGAACTGCCCAAACGCCCCCCAACCCCCCCCCCCACCCCTTTTCCCCTCTGCTGGGATATGAACCATAATTTTTTTTTCACAATAACGTGGGCCCCCCAATCCCTTTGGGGGTTTCCCCATTTGGGTTTACGACAGTATTTTCCCCCAAAATTTAAAGAAAGTTTTTAAACGGAACGGAAAATTCGGGCCAAATTTTTCCGCTGTAGTTGAAATTTAGTTGTCAGTGGCTGCCCTGTGGGGTGTGGTTTCTGTGTCCCCCAATGGTTCCAAATTTAACCCGGAGGATTCCCCTTTATTGGGGGTTCCCCTTTTTTATAAGCGCCCCAAAGAAAAATTTTTGTTTTTTGTACATTTTTCCCTTTTTTTCCCCGTTTGGGTCTTTGAAGAGTTGAACTTTCAATTTGTGTTTGGGCCCCCCCCCCCAAAAATTTTTACCCCTTTTATGGTTGGAAAATTCGTGGTTTTTGTTTTTAAAAACAAAAATGTTTTGTTTCCCGTTTTAGCCTCACCAAATTTTGCCAAACCCGGCCCTGCAAGTTTACAGAAAACCCTTTGGCCCCCACAAACTAAAAGGTAAAAGGTGTCCCTTTAACCCAGTGGTCGTTTAAAAGGGGGCGAGGGATCAGGGGACCCTTCCCGCTTCTCAAGGGGCCAGCATATTTTAGGGCCGGGGCGGCCCCTCTCCTCTCCCTTGCTGTTAAATTTCCCCGACCCCAAAAAGGGGAAAAGGGACCCATTTTTCTCTGGGGTGGAAAGGGGGACTGACTAAGCTTTAAAGGGGCCCCCCCCCAAATGGTTAAACCCCTTTTTTGGTAACCATGCTCCCTTTCTGTTTTAAGCTTTGCTGGGGAAAAGGACTTACCCCTTAGCTATCCCGTCTCCACACAAAGAAGTAGCCAAAACCAAAAAAACAAAAATATGGGGGAAAATGTATTTTGTGACCTCCACCCCAAAAGGGTTCCCCTTTTTCAAACCCCAAACCCCCTTTTTCCCTTTGGGAAACCATTTTAGGCATTTGGGGGTCAATTTTCGATTTTTTAAGGGTTTTTTATAATAGGGCTATAAAACTTTTTTTTTCCATCTTTAAAACCCAAGTTTCGGGCGAATTTTGTTTTCCTATTTTTTTTAAAAGTGTGTTAAAAAAATCCTTAAACCCCCCCCATCATGGCCATCTACTTTAAGGGCAAAAAATTTGCCAAGTTTTATTAAAACTTCCGGTTTTTGGTAGTTTTTTAAATTTTTTAATTAAAAATTTGAATTGCTGGTTTTCAGGTTTATTTTTTTTTCATGGAATAGCCCTTTAAAAAATTTTTTTTTTTTTTTTTTTTAGATACGATTTTTTTTTTTTTTTTTTAAACGGGTTTTGGTCAGTGTTAACTTTTAGTTGGGGGAGGGGCAAAATTATGTATTTGAAACTTCAAAAAAAAACATAAAATTTTAAATTTTTTTTAAAAACTTTTTTTCTTCTTTCTTCCAGGGGGAGATTTTCCCAAGGGGGATGATTTTCTTTTTATTAAAAGGGTTTTTTTGTGCCCAGGAATTTTTTTCATATTTTTTTAAGTTGGTTTTTTTAAAAAGTTTTTTAAACCGGGAAAGGGGGGGGGGGGGGGGGGTTTCCCCGGTCTTTTTTTTAAAAAAAAAACAAAAATTGTGCACCTCGACCCCCCTTATATTTTTAAAGAAGAATAACCTTGTTTGGGGGGGGGGGGGGGGGATTTTTTGGGTGAAATTTTTGCCTTTGACCACGGATTAAAAAAGTTTACCCTTTGCAAGTGATTTTGTGGGGGGTGTGTGCACCCTTTTGAACTTTTTCTTTTCGGAATGTTTTTATGGGATTTAAAAATAAGGGTTGGGTTCCCCAAATTTGAAAAAAACTGTCGTTTTTTTTTGCAAAATTCAAAACAAAAACGCCTTTAAAAAGGGGTTGGTTAAAGGGGCAACTGTTTTTGCCCAAATTGGGTGTGAGGGGTGAAGAAACCGCATTTTGCCCTGTACTCTTAAAATTTTACCCTACCAAAAACCCAAACCCGCAAACCCGCCTGAAAAACTTGCCCTGTTGTCAATTCCCGGGTTTTTGTCTGTATCAAGCGGGGCCAATTTTTCTTTTGGGGTGGGTGTTTTTTTTCCCGGTTTTTTTTTTCTCCTCCTCCAAAGTCCAGCCCTAATCGGCTGGGCCTTTTTTTGTGGTGTATCATTTTTTTTTGTGTTACTGCGCCCCTCCTTTTGGGATAACGCGGGTATCAACTCGCACAGGCGTGTGTTTTTTGCAAAAAAAAGTGCATTTTGAAAAAAAAATTGTGTTTAACGCCTTTGGAAAAAAAAGGGGGAAAGGGAAAAAAAGGGGCATACGACGAGGGGCAATTGGTTGGGAGCGGCAGGCAGAGACCCCGCTTCTCCAGGGCCAGCAAAGATGAGGGTGGGGGGGCCCCCCCCCTCCCTTTGCTATACCTTTTTGGCCCCCGGAGAAGGAGGGGGAATAGGAACATAATCCTCGGGTTTCATTTTTAGAAAGAATGAGGGGGGAAATGCAAATAGTTGAATTTTTTTGGAAACGGGGGGGGGGGGGTTTAGAAACAAAATCCAAAAAATTTTATTTAGAAAAAGGGGGGGGGGGTTTTGGGTTTCCCCCAGTTGTTTGGGTTTTATTCAGAAAAAAGGAGGGGGGGGAAAAAGTGGAATTTTAATGATAAATTGGGAGTGATCGTTCTTTTTTTTCCCCCACCAAAAAAAAAAAAAAATTGGGGTTTCACTGCATTTTTTAAAGGATTGCCCGTTGTTGTATAAAAATGTTTGCGTAGCTGTATGTAAACATTGTTGAGGTCCCAATGACGTTTTTTCGGGGATGTTGTGTGATGAACAGCTGGAACTGTGTGTTTTTTACCCATGGTGTTGTTGCTTAAAAAATAACGGGCGGAAAATTTTTGGAGAGTCACATTTGGGTTTTTTGGCGTGATTTTTTTCTTCTTTTTTTTGTGTGTTTGGGTATCTTGTTCCAGTCGCATAACAAAGATGATGCCTGCTCGCGGGTGTACAACTTTCTCTCTCCTCTCCCCTGTGACACACCCAACCACACACAAACACCGTTTTAAAGCCCAAGACTACTCCCATTCAAAAAGGACGCTTGAATCCCGATGAACGAAAAAACCAGGCCCCGTGTGGAAGCTTAAGAACATCTTTTGCGAAAAGTTAAAACCCCTTTCCCCCTTTCGGAAGAGCAGGCCTTTGTGACCAAGGAGGGGATGACTTTTTTTTTTTTTTTAAACCAAACAAAAAAAAACCCCAGCATCCCAAAAAAGGGTGTCGGGGTTAGACACCTCCCTGAGGGGGAAAAAAAAAGGGTGGGGCGCTGCACTTGTGGCAAAACCCTCTCCCCCGGGGGACAGCCCGAATTTCACGCAGGGGAAACTCTGTGAAATAAAGTGGTATAAAAAAAAAATTTTTTAAAAAGAAAAATTCCAACAACAACTCAAAGTGAAATAGTTCTCTATTCTTATTTTTTTAAGAAAATAAACAAAAAAAAATTTTTTTTAATTATCAAAAACAAAACAGGTGTCTGTCCCCAATCTCATCCCTACGGACCCGACTATTCCCCGCTTTTTACACAAAAAGAGGCGAAGGGGGAGCCAACAGAGCGACAAAGAAAATGAAAAGAACTTTTTCAAAAAAGGGAAAAAAGCCACAAGACAGACAAGAGCCAAAAAGAGAAAAAAAAAAAGGGGGGGGCAAAAAAAATTTTTTCACAGGGGGGTTCGCAAGGGGAGAAAAACCCCTCCACACCACCACCCCCCTAAAAAAAAAAAATTAAAACTGAAAGAAAAGAATAAAATTTATTCATCAAAAACCCCAGTGTTCAACAAAAGAAAAAAAAAGTTCCCAAAAAATCAAACAATCAAAAAAGAAGTTCCAATAAATCAACAATCAAAAAAGAAGTTTCCCAAAAAATCATCAATCAAAAATTGGGGGATCAAAAAGTGGGAAACCCCCAGCTTTTACTGACATCCTCACATATGGTCACAAATTTAACAAATGAAAACAAAACCAAGGGAATGT
>JASPKP010009298.1:0-10521 GCA_030674155.1 Stramonita haemastoma
CCACTTCCTGCAACATTCACGTCATACAAAACTGTAACAGTGTACCTCCTGATTTTATCCTTTTAAATTTTTAAAATGTATTTTATTCTTATATTTCGTGGGTAACGGAATAAGCATTCATGCGCTTTTTTTTTTTACATCCATTTTTTTTACATACACTTGTATGTAGTTTTGTCAATTTTGTCATCCATTCCCACCATCACACAATGACCTACTCTTCCGAAAAGCAGAACGGGTTTTAACATGTGCACAGGATTTCTGTGTGCGTTCCCACACAGGACCTTGACTCATAGTCTCATCCAAAGGACTTCAAAAGTAATATGTTGTGTAATTTGTGCCTATATACATCTACAACTGACTGCTATTCCCTATCATGTCAATGAGAAATGAAGGCAGTTCAGGCATAAGGAACAGCAGATGCAAAAGTTCTAAAACAATTTCAATTCTTTTGTTTTCTCATGAATCTGAACTTGGAGGCTTCCCAAAATCTGTTTCTTTTCCAAGAGCTTAGAAGATGATGATACTTTACAAAATTTCATAATGAATCCACTTTTATACAGTGTTATCATTATTGTAAACACACACAGATTTATCATGTAAAGATCAGTAATGAAATAAGTATAAGTCTGAAGAAAACATTTTAACACACTGCATGCCTGTAGAAATAAATGTTTCTTTCTGGTTGTAATTATAATATCTTCCCACTTTTAGTATAATGCAGTCTTTCTCTCTTGCTTAATGTTTATCATGGCAAAAATATTTTTAGTTTTACTCTGTCTTTAAACCTGCCCCTAATTACAACAATCTGTATGATACATATACACATATGCATGACATAACTGTATAGAATGATTTATAAATATATAAATGTATATTGTATACACACATGTACATAATGCATGCCTGAATACAAACACCCCCCCCCCCCCCCCGAATCTTCTCTTACCCAGTATGCACGCACACACCACACACACACACAACACACAACTCCCCCCCCCCCACACACACACACACAAACACAACACAACACACACACCCCCCACACACACACAACCCCCGCCCCCTCCCCCTCCCCACACACACACACAAACACACAACCCCCCACCCACCCCCACACAAAAACACAGAATCTTTTCCTACCCAGCTTTTCAGGACGGAAGCACCAACGATGTCGGAATATTCCGCTTCCAAAGCAGCGGTCAGATCTTCCACATGGTTGTCGTCCACTTCCACAAAGAATTCTTCCAGACCCGGCGGAACGGCTTCTGTGGCTGTCTCCATCATCAGCACACGCAGCCACTGGCTCAGTTCTTCCTTGGATGGGGGCTGTAACACAGGCAACGAATGAGTTAAAAAGATGGATCTTCTGTGAAAGTGTATGATGCTATATAATATTGTAGAAGTTGTTTTGTTGTCTGCATTTACCGTGCCTTCTGTTAACTCAACAAAACCCTGAGAAAGGCAGAACAGAGAGAGGAATGGAGGAAACTGGTTGTCAAGTATTTATGGTGCCCCCAAGGTCACCAGACTAAAAGATAGATGACAGAGAGAGAGATTTGATTTGATTTATTCTTTTGTATCAAGGATAATGGAATAAGCACTCTTGTGCTTTTTTTCATCCAGTCCCTGTGTGTATGCAGTTTTGTAAATGTCATCTGTTCCCACCGGCCTTCTGTTAACTCAACAAAACCCTGAGAAAGGCAGAACAGAGAGAGGAATGGAGGAAACTGGTTGTCAAGTATTTATGGGTGCCCCCAAGGTCACCAGACTAAAAGATAGATGACAGAGAGAGAGATTTGATTTGATTTATTCTTTTGTATCAAGGATAATGGAATAAGCACTCTTGTGCTTTTTTTCATCCAGTCCCTGTGTGTATGCAGTTTTGTAAATGTCATCTGTTCCCACCGGCACATGATGGCCTACTCTTACGAAAAGCGGAACAGGATTTAACATGTGCACAAGGTGTTCTGCGTTCGTTCACACACGGGGCCTCAGTTTAAAGTCTCATCCAAAGGACTTTTCAAGAGAGTGGAGTTAGCACTGATGTTAACTCCAGGAAAAAAATCTCCTCGACCGACTCGAACCCGGGTCATCAAATTCAGAAAATAAAATGCCAGCGCAATGTTTTGACCACTAGGCTATCCGTCCCTGGTGGGACAGCAGGTGCTGCATACACATAAAGGGACAGCAGAGAGACATCCAGAGTCATGAACTGGATGTGGGCCAGCCCCCCTAGAGTGTAAGGAAGATTAAAGACCCGAAACACTTGTCTGAAGGGGGATTCTCCTCTGAGGACTCTCTGCTGCCACACTCTACACAAAGTTTCTTACCACTGGATCTTCTGAAAGTGTATGTTATATAATATTGTAGCACTTGTTTTGTTGTCTGTGTTTTATCGTCTTTTGGGGTTTTTTCTGTCTGTGTGTGTGTCAGTGAGTCTGTGAGTCTCTGTGTGTGTGTGTGTGTGTGTGTGTGTGTGTGTGTGTGTGTGTGTGTGTGTGTGTGTGTGTGTGTGTGTGTGTGTGTGTTTGTGTGTGTGTGTGTGTGTGTGTGCCTGCCTGCCTGCCTGCCTGCCTGCCTGCCTGCCTGCCTGCCTGCCTGCTTCTCTACCTCTCTGTCTGTCTGTCTGTCTGTCTGTCTGCCTGCATGTATGCCTGCCTGCCTCTTTCTCTCTCACTTTTCAAGGAACAAACCCATTCAAACCCTAAAACAAGTCTCTACAACACTATACCTCAGTCACTCCCAACTAAAACAGTCACATACGCAAAATCTCCCTATCATTAAACCTCAGAGCTCTAGCCATGAAAGAAAACCAACAAAAACAACCTGAATAAAAGTTCCCATTTGTACAACAAGTGTGTTCAATCTATTAGGTCTCAAGAAAGTACGATCATGTGACTTCCCCATGTGCTTGTCTGATGAAGCAGCCAAATAAAACTACAAGCTCATGTTCATTCTCAAAGTCTGAGACTTTGATCTAGAAAATGAATGCATACTCTACACCTGGGGAATGGGATAGCCTAGTGGTCAGAACATTGCGCTCGCAATTAGACGACCCAGGTTTGATTTCTGTTCAAGGGGCTTTTCCCCGGAGTTAACATCAGTGCTGACTCCACTCTCCCCAAAAGTCCTTCGGATAAGACTATAAACCGAGGCCTCATGTGCGAATGCACGCAGAACATCTTGCAAACATGTTAAATCCTGTTCCGCTTTTCATAAGACTAGGCCATTGTGTGCCAGTGGGATCAGATGACAAGATTGACAAAACTGCATACACACAGGGACTGGACGTAAAAAAAAAGCACATGAGCACTTATTCCATTATCCTCAATATAAAAGAATAAATAAATTTTAAAAAATACACCCCTCACCTCCACAGTTATCTTCTCCTTGTTGTTCTCCAGCAGCATGAGGGACAAAGGGCTGTTGGTTTCCGCCATGGCTTGTCGCAGGATGCAGTTCTTCAGCAGGAAGTTGAGCTCGCAGGGCTGTGAGGTCTGGGTGCGATAGCACTCAAACATGTTCTCCCTCACCAGGCACCATCGCTGCCCCCACCGCCGCTTGTTGAAGCTGCTGAAGATGTTCAGATAGCCTGCGGAAAAAGGAGGGAGGGAGAGGTACTGTATGACCACAGCTGTCAGTTTCCCCCCCACATTCGGCTCCTCTCAGAGGCTAATTATTTCATCCCATCCCAGCCCAGATGGGGGCCAGCTTGTGCTGATTATAGCATTAATTAACAGACCACGCTTGGACTAGGTAAAAGGGAGGGGCGTACTACTATATTTAGCACTCTGGACTGAGTGATGTTGTTGGATTTGTGTGACAGGTCTGAAGATGGTAGAGGTGATGGTGAAAAGGTAATAATCCTTGTGGAATATGTGGTATTGTTGTGTTTTGGTTTGGGGTTTGTTTTTTTTTGGTTGATTTTTGTTGCTGTTGCTGGTTACTTTTTGTTTGTTTTTTTATTAATCTTTTCACCCAAATAAAATAAAGTATTTTGGGGGGGGAATATAAAAAAATATGTGTACTTATTAAAAAAAAGAAAGATAAAATTTGACTAGAATATAGTAAATGAGGACTTTTTGCCAACTTCCTGCTATAATTCTATTAACACGTAACTTTGCTGGTAATTTTAGTTTCTTGATCTCAACAGGCTGAGTCAAGGTATTTCTAGCTGATTTTATACAGAAAGAAAACCCACGGTATATTAGCTTGAATGTTTGTGTATGTCAGGAAATTATTCATTTACTTCTGATGCCTGTTTCAAATTCAGAGGAAGGCATCACTACAAGGAGCACACCCTATGCATGCTGCATCATTTCAGCTAAGTTGTACAGCCATGTGAGTTTGAAAGCAGGAGGGATGGAGAATGCACAGGAAGGTAAAATGTCTGCTAAATTCAATCCTTTTGGAAGAAAACAATCCAAATATAGCCCATTGTCTTGTTCAAGCCAAGCCTTAGCTATTAACAAAGACACTGTATGTATGTGCACCTTGTGCGTTTATGCATGTGTCTGTATGATGCAGATTTGCATGTTAAGGTAGAGATAAAGGGGTCCCATAACCTAAGTGGTCTTTGGGGAGCAAGGCATCAGAGACCTCAGTTTCTCTTGTGATCAACATAT
The DNA here is from genome assembly GCA_030674155.1 of Stramonita haemastoma. NCBI lineage: Eukaryota > Metazoa > Mollusca > Gastropoda > Neogastropoda > Muricidae > Stramonita > Stramonita haemastoma. The sequence continues at coordinate 4,626 of JASPKP010009298.1, forward strand.
TGAGGGCAGCACCCATCTCCTCTCCCTCACTGCTTTACTTTCCCCGACCCTGAAGAGGGCAGGTACCTATTTAACTAGATTTGCATGAGTGCTTGTTAATAACCACTCTAACACGGCAAAGTTGGATGGATTAATGATCAATAAGAGCCTGTACTATTTTTTTCTTTTCACTTGGCTAAACTCATAGAGCTAGGATTAAATAGTTTTGTTTCTTTGCTCTGTCCTTTTCAGATAGAAAAAACGTATTTGTGCATTAGTGAATACCTATGCACTCCTTCTTGTAAAAACCTTTCAGATGACATAATTATTAAATTATATAATGTCAGTTTATCTCAGATCAGTTTCTCCTCTCTTCTTGTGAAGATCAAGTTTTATGCCCATATGAAATCCAAATATTCTACTGATTCATTTGCAAGTGCGGCCTTTAAAAGAAGTTAATTATTTTTGTGTCTTCCTGATCTAAAATTATACAAATTAAACTCAGGAACACAAACACTTAGATATACTAGATAAATTATTAGTTAATCAGCAACCATTTACCACAAGCTAACAAAATAGGTAAAAGCAAATCAAAAGAATAACAAAGGGATAACATCCATATTTGACACAAAAAACAGAAACAAAAACAAAACCAATAAAACCAGTTATAAAACATGAACATAAAGAAACATATTTTAGTGATAACCATGGCATAAAATGTTACTGAAACAAAATTTGGAGCACAGATATAAAAACAACATTTACTAACCATAACCATCAACACTTGAAAAAATATGTGTTAGCAATTAAATAAATGATAATAAATCATGAACTATATCAGTTGATCCATGCAGTTAACACAATGCAATCCGATTTTAAGACAGGCATTTTCCACAAACAAAATTTGTACCTTCTTTTTGTTCACTGTAAAAAACAGAATGATATCTGTGATACATAATAATTATACACAGTGAATTTTATTTGAAATTGTATTGCAATGTCCACACAGCTCTTCAGTAATAGTAATAAATCCTTTATGTGTGAATTTCAAGTTGCTGCTTAACCTAAGCTTGGGAAAAGTGAGTGTTTTGACCACTGAGCTATCCTGTCCCCATTAATCCACGACATAAATACATACAAAAAAAGTAACAAATTTACAAACTCCATTGTTAGTTACAAAACTGATTGTTAGTCTTAAAGAATCCAGTAAACCTTTAAAACCCTTTTATAATTCCTAAGCTACTAAAACACAACCCCTTAAACATTACTTTAAAAAGAAAAACAGGGATCAAAATACCTTTAAAAAAAATGCCAAATATACAGACAGGAACTGGGGGGTAAGTGTTAATGGTTATTTTGTATTGTACATAACAAATTTCAAGTAAAAAAAAATAAAATAAGATAATTGAATAAAAGGGCACTGATGGGAATAACTGCCCAAACTGTGGTTCACCAGATATGGAACACTGATTCTTGATTGAGAATTTCTTTCTTCGCCTCCACCTAAGTTTCCTGAGGAATCCTTCAGTAAAGAAAAGCACAAAAGGTGTTGGTTTGCATCACATGATAGTTAGCACACTCACTGTATATATTACATGACACAATTTTTCAAGTTAAGTTGTTCACACACATTTTGAATAGATAGAAAGATAGCTAGATAGCTAGATAGTTAGACAGATGGACAGACAGACAGACAGATATACAGATAGACATACATACAGACAGACAAGACAGACAGGCAGACAGACACACAGACACACACAGACAGACAGACAGACAGACAGATAGACAGATAGACGGATAGATGGATAGATGGATAGATGGATGGATGGATGGATAGATAGATAGATAGATAGATAGATAGATAGATAGATAGATAGATAGATAGATAGATAGATAGATAGATAGATAGATAGATTGATAGATAAATCTCCGAAGAAAATTTCAACAATTAATAGATGGAAGAGAAAAGGTGGGTGACAGCAGTTAATCTGAAAAAATGTTTACAGCACACGTTTAATCTATCTAAAAATACTTAATCAACATACCACTTTGTGCATATATATAGCTACACACAAAGATACACATCCTCTCTCTCTCTCTCTCTCTCTCTCTCTCTCTCTCTCCTCTCTCTCTCTCTCTCTCTCTCTCTCCTCTCTGATCTAATGAAAGCTTAGCAGGAACTCTCATCAAAAGCAAATCTGAAATGCAAATAGCTTTCTTAAATCACAATAAGTTAAGCAATCAGCCGCACAGACATAATGCAACTGCACTAACCTCTAGCAGAAAAACACACATACAGCCAACTGCATAAAACATTATGCGACAACATCATCCTTTAGCACAACATATACATACAGTCAGTCACACAAACATAATGCAATAACATAATGCTCTAACACAACACATACATACAGCCAGTTGCGCAAACATAATGCACTACCACAATCCTCAAAAACAACAGTATACAGTCACATACATAACGCAAAAAAACCTCTACAACATTTCAGATTTTTTTTTTTTAATTCTTATTTCACACTAAAAAAAAATCAAACCAGACCTACCCTGATGCTTGATATTACTGGGTATGGAGGGTGGGGTGTGGGGGGTAAGGGTGGAAATTCCATGGACGAAGGTGACGAAAAGGCTGACGAGTTGCGAAAACTATCCTCAAACACAGGTGACGTGGCCTCTGATGATGGTGACACTGCCGGTACCCCGATGCTGGCTGATGACAGCGACGATTCTTCCTGAATGCCGTCCCTCAGGTTGTACTCAGGCGCGTCTGTTGGAGAGCTCAAGCTGCTCACTTTTCGCTTTGATGTGGATTTCTTTCCCAAGTTTTCGAAAAATTGTGTTGCTCGGTACGCAAAGGATCCCATCCGCATCACTTTGTTGGCTGGAAAAAATAAGGCAATCTTTTATAAAGATAAGCCGCCACTGTAGTCTAGTGGTTAGGGCGTTGGACTCGTAATCTAAAGGTTGCGGGTTCGATCCCAGCTTTCGGCTATGGCGTTGTGCCCTTGGAAAAGGCACTTTACGGCTATTTTCTCACCCCACCCAGGTGTAAAAGGGGTATCAACCTTGTGTTGGGGGTTAACCCTGCGATAGACTGGCGTCCTATCCAGGGGGGAGTCTATGACTCTCAGTCACTTAACGCCACAGAAACAGGGATAAGCACCAGCCTGATGAACCTTAGGCTCGGGACAGACTTTTAACTTCATAAAGATGAAAATGTGAAAAAATGAGGAATAGTTTGAAAAATTATGTAAATATTTTTTGCTTTTGTCGATTTCCTTTAGTAAACGCTGGGAGAGTCTTATGGCCATTTACACTTGATAACTCTGTCTTGGAACACGTTTCATCCATTTCAGAGAAAGAGCCAAAAAGGCTTAATTATAATTTTAGATTGTAAAAGTATACCAAGAAATAACATAGTTGAACTGTTTCTGAGTTTGAAAACTGTTAACTGTATGTACTGGAAATACAGGTCTCTATATTGAAACAACTGAAACAAGGTCTGATAAGCCTGACCATGGTAAACTGGTTTTGTCCCTTGTTTATGTTATAGTCTTCTAACTTAACTCCCCTGTGGAGGTCCTAAAAAAAACCAAATGACCTATCACATTTTACCCCATCATTTTCAATAAGCAAATAAGAAAATTTACAAATGAACCTGCGTACACAAACTCAATGACTTTTTGAGATTCACTCACTCATTCAAATTGGAAAAAAAGACTAAAAGAAGGAATTAGTAGCATGCAAAAGGGCCCATGGAACTGATGGATGTTATGCATTTACCAAAAAGCTTTAACTAAATAATCATAATTTTCAAGATCATTTGCTATTTTCAGATTAGTTTTACCCACAAACAAACAAACAAATAAACAACCACACACACACACACACACGGGCCCTAAACACACACAACCCCACACACACACACACACACACACACCACACAGAGGCCTAACACACACACCACACACACACACACATTATTTAACAAATAAAAATAACCAAAACAAACAAAAACAGGCAGCAACACACAAGAGGAGAAAAAAAGACAAAACAGACACAAAACAGAGCCAGAGCCATTAAAAAAAAAAAACCAAAACCATCACCAGTATAGGCCATTTAAAAAAGTCTGACCTCTGAGTCGGGGTTTTGGGAAAGGGAATCATCAGACTCAACCCCATCACTCCCTCAAAGATAATTCGAATTGGAGGTTGGAAAGATTTCCCTGCAAGATAAACAACACATCACAACTTCAATTATGGCAACCCTATCAGACTTCAGTTATTCCAACAAGGTTTTAGTTTTGATATGATAATGACAATATAACAAGGCTTTAGTTTGATACTGATAATGACAATAAACAAGGCTTTAGTTTTGATACTGATAATTGACAATATAACAAGGCTTTTAGTTTTGATACTGATAATGACAATATAACAAGGCTTTTATTTTTGATACTGATAATGACAATATAACAAGGCTTTAGTTTTGATACTGATAATGACAATATTAACAGGCTTTAGTTTGATACTGATAATGAAAAATATAACATGGCTTTAGTTTTTGATACTGAAAATGACAATATAACATGGCTTTAGTTTTGATACTGACAATATAACAAGGGGCTTTAGTTTTGATACTGATTAAATGACAATATAACAAAGTTTAAGCACCAATCATATTTACTTTGATTTTGATCTTTCACTTGTATTTGGCATTACAGCCTTTAGGTTCTATACATACAGTTAACTTTCTTCTGCACTGCCCAGAGGTTTTCCCAGACTAGTCTTCAAAAGCACCTGGGGCTAACTTTAAAACATTCTCCACAAAAAAAAGCACCCCTTAGGATCCCAGCAGTTATGCACCAAGGAAAAAAAGGTGTTGGGTTGCAATGGGCAGTGGCGGCTCCCCCTAACCCCCTCCCCCAGTAATAAGATCCTGATCAAGATGGATGCCCTTCCTTACAACTAATAATGCCCTAACTGCCACTCTCACAGCCGTCCTCCTCGTCATTTCCATTGATTTACTGTTCCCTTTCATGCAGGAAAGGTGCCTGCCCTTATGAAAGACCCGACATGGCTAGAATTCTTTATGCTTTTGATATGAATCAAGTATGCAGGCCATGGATTTTGCTACCTGTATGAAAATTAATCTTTTCAGAGCGAAATCTGCATGAACTGAAAATGATTTTTTTCCCTGATATATTTTTTGGGCATTTTGAAGGGATTTGATGAAGGAGGAAGTGTGTTGGGGTGTGTGTGTGTGTGTGTGTTGTTTGTGTGTGTGTGGTGTGTGTTTGTGTGTGTGTGTGTGTGTGTGTGTGTGTGTGTGTGTGTGAGTGAGTGTTGTTGTTGTTGTTGTTTGGTGGGGTGGTGGTGGTGGTGGTGGTTTGCATTGATGAAATGGATTAATATTTGGTGGGAGGGGGCTTTTCTTTTTTGTTTTTCTTTATTTTTCAAGTTGCTAGAGCAACGCACAAAAACATCCTTGTTTTAGGTCAAGACTGTTTTCATGATAACATGGGATACAATTTATAACACAGGATCCATTTTTTGATGCAGACTGACTGTCAGCTTCAGAGGAAAAGAAAGGCATATGTCCTCATACAAGCATACACTATGCATGCGCTGCACTATTTCCCCCTTCCTCAGCTAAAAACTGTGAGGTTCACCAATAGTGAGATTTTTTTGTATTCACCATTAAATTATTTTTTTATCCCCCTTAATTCCAGCAATTTCTCTGATGAAAGTTGGGGCTTCCCCTCTGAACTGTGCCACAATGCACCCCCCCCTTTTTTTTTTTTTTTCCTTCGCATTTTTATTTTTTCCCTAACAGGGGTTTTTTTTTACAGCCTTTTGCCAAAACCTCTTGTTGCGGGGTTTTTTACAAGATTTTTTTC